>JAPYYV010000075.1:0-61614 GCA_030522625.1 Copidosoma aretas | reverse complement strand
AATCCCCTTCTTTTTTCCTTTGATTCGTCATCCATCCCATCTTTCCTTGTTTTCCAATAAAGACTGAGCTGAGTAAGAATTTTAACAAATCCGTTGAACTTACTTAGCGCTGAAAGTCTCATAATTTGCGTTATTGTAATTCACGTTACACGCACAAAGCGTGGCTCTCCACAGACCAGCTGAGAATTCAGCAACTGCACCTGTAAAATTATTAAAATATAAAAGGATATTCGTAAAAGTATTGCGTGTTCACTGAAAAAAACAATTTTTTTTATTAAAAATTAGAAGTGTTGTACTATATAATAATATTAGAAAAACATTTCATTGATATAATTAAATCAGTAAATTATACTGGTAATTCATCATCGCTAACGTATTTCTCCTCCTGCTCTTCTTGAACAGAAATTGGCGGACAGTTTTGGCAGTTGTCACCGGCGCATATTCTGCAACTAGCATTGCAAAAAAGACTTACATTCTGGCATCCACGAGCTGCACCACATACTAATTTACAATTACAGAAAATCATTCCTGAAAGTTCTTCTGGTGCAGGCAGATTCAGCATTTTGATTGGTTCTAAAAAATTTTCTTTACGAAACTATTTCTATTCTGTTGGATACATATTTTTATTTCCAAGCTATATCTGTGTTTGAAAGGAGGTGTAAAGAGGTTTTTTTTCCCTTTATAGTAAAATGAAGATGTTGTCAAAGTTAAAATAAGCACTATCAATTCTTTTGTGTATAGGTTACTGGCTGTTACCCGTCGCGGCTTCGCCCGCCATCATGATTAAAAACACTTAAATTTTTTTTTTTTTTTACAGTTTTTCATTTATTTGAGTCTCGTTATTTAAAAAATTAAAAATTTTGTATTTTTTGTTGAAATGTTTCGATGTTGTCTTAAAATTATTTGTTAGTTACATAGCTATTATTTCTAATATGATTAATTTAATTTTTATTTTTAATTAATTTTTATTAAAATTTTTAGTAAAACGACCAATTCATTTGATACTAAAATAAGATGAATGTGGTCATAGGCTACTTGTATACTAAATTTTTTTTAAATACGTTAAGAAGTTTTAGCGTGATTGAGTAACACACATCCAAACACACAATTTTTTGCATTAGTAATATTAGTAGGATTGTCGATACCTTTACGAAAAGACGCCTGCAACAGAGAGGGTACATTATTTTAGAGAAAATGAGTAAATTTGTAAAATTAGTACATTCTCAAAAAGACATAAATAATTTTAATTATAGTCAATAAACCCAATCTCAAACCCTTTTTATTCAATTATAAAGAAAAATCTGCCATATTGGAGATAAAAGGAGAATATCTTAATGAATCCTTATAATGTGGAGCTTTATACATGGGACAAACTGAGTGCGATCTATACGTATCGATGAACATATAAAATCTATTTACAATAATCATGACGGATTTTAGTGAACACTGTAACTTGCATGTACATAATCTAGACGTAAATAATATAAAACTACAAACTGATGTACGCAAAAGACCAAAATTCAATTTGTTAGAAATAATAGAAATTGTAAAAGCGTATAGATGAAATGAGTTTATTACGTATGAGCAATTACTCCCTTTTATCAACATTAGATACTGACATTAAAAAAACGCAGTAAACGAATTTGATTAATCCTATAGGGTACGTGCTAAATTCATATAGGATTTTAATTCTAAAATGCACTATAATATGACAGTGCCGATCGTAAGCCAGAATGAAAAGAGATTGTTCTCGAGTGTGACTCGAACACATAACCTCCTGCTAGTTTTACTCGAAGACGATTTCTTTTTATTCTTGCTCACGATCAGCACTATCATATTATAGTGCGTTTTAGAATTAAAATCATGTATGGATATGATATGTTTCCTATAAGATAAATAAACTTAACTTACTGTGTTCATATATTTAAAGATGCGATAAAGTTACTTACAAAATGAAATTATGCTATTAAAAACTGCACTTCGTCCGAACATGCCATGTATACGATCTCCACCTTACTATTCGCAAGAAATCATTTGTAAATGTCCGCCATACCAATTTTATTGGCCTCGTGCACAATTCTGAAACAGCGTCGCCAGTAGGGGGATTGAAGAACGTTTGATCCGGAGTTGTAAAGGACAACAGTATAAAATGATGGATATATGTTAATGTTTAGACCAAAACAAACCCAACATATATCCATCATCCAACAGATATTCATCAACTTCATACTATTGGCCTTATCTATCCTAGGACAAACATTCTCAAGTCCCTCGACTGGCGGCGCTGTTTCAGAATAGCGCTCGAGGGCAATCTGTACACTTAATCGTATGCGCTGTTTTTATATATCCCGTATACGTCAAACCTTGGATCATGGCGTAGCTGCCATAATAGCTATCAGCCTTGTTTTGAATAAAAAAATTAAAAAACAATGCCCAAGGTAAAATTTTTCTTTTATCATTTTATTTATTAATAATCAGTTGATTTCAAATGTTTTACTAACGTCCAAGCGAGACTGGGTTGACAATTAATTTTCTTCTATACATTTTGAAATATATTTGTAGGATGATTTTCCAACTCAATCTAAATTTATATAGAGTCCACTAAATGCTGGCCAAGTTCGCCTGCCCGCTCTGCTATCTAATCTCCTATCATGAGACAGAAAAATTATTTGTACAGGTTTAACGTAATCTATGTCATATTTACTACCTATGAATTTTGGTTATCATCGATTTATTCGTTCTGTGATTGGTTGATTGAATAGACTGAATAATACACGTGATTGGCTGCGGTGAGTTAAGACCGGCAAATCCATACATCAAATTTAAAAAAACCAAAATTTGATTGAATTTTGTGTTTTATTAATCAATTTTATGTTCCAAAGAAACATTTCATACAGTTAAGTACAATTAATACATATTTTTCTAAAATGAAAGTTGATGGTCATCGATTTATTCGTTTTGTTATACTACCTATAAATGTTGATTGTCATCGATTCATTCGTTCTGTGGTTCACCGAGATCGGTCAAGGGCGCGTAAATTTGAAAATCAGATTTAAAAAATAGTTGTTTACATTTTTGCAAATTAAATATTTTCTATTAACTGTGAGGGGTTGGCGCGCGATGCGCGCAGGGGCGGAGCCCCTAGTATTGAATGAAATTATGTGAAGCTCTAAATTGATTATGTTTGCATTATTTAATATCATTTCAGAAAAAAAAAATTAAATATTTATTACTGATTGCATGATGTTTTAATATTATAAGAAAGTCATTGTTAACCTTTTAACCTAAAAACAACTCAACTAGTTCCTATTAACATTCAATACAAAATTAAGAAATATGATTGTGTCTAAATATTCCCTACGTGTGCCGTTTTTTCATATTAAAAAATATAAACATTTGCATTACGTTTCTAGTGTACGACAACTTCCAGATTATCCAATGATATCATAAATGCGATGAATTGTGTATTTTAATGTTTGGATGTTTGTTACTCAATCCCGCCGAAACATCTTTACGGATATAACTAAAATTTAGTATAGAAGTAGGTTATGTTCTAGAGTAAAACGTATGAATGTTTTGGATCTGATTTGGCATTTTTCAGGGCCTTGAAACAATAAAAACCGCGTTTTTATACAATGCGTAAAAACGATTTTTGTAATAATACTTCAAGAAATTGATGCAAAATTTTACAAGAAAATTATTCTTTTAAAATTATAATCAGAAACAACAAATGTATTACATAATGGAAAAAAAATAGAAATCGATTATATTCAAAAAAAGAGATATGTATATATTTTTTGTTTATTTTATGTAAAGAATCATTCTCTGGCGATAATGTTACATCCAGCGCAACATTCGTTGGTTTCGGCCCTCTACCACTGGCATGTTGACGCCCGTGGCGTGGCAGGGTCGTTCGTCCTCTGATCAAAGTTAAGTTAGGTAGGTGGGTGGTTAGACAGGCGTAAACCTACTGCTTGTACCCCGTGGGTGCCACGCTCCTTCCCGAGAGATAGAGTCTGGCTCCCGATTGTGTGGATATGAATTTGCTTGTCCAGATACCTCTCGAGCGATGTAATAAGGGAACTAAGATTTCACCAGGATCATGGCATTATTATGCAATTGTTAAATGTCTTCTTCCCTGTATATACCCATTGTGGCAAGGTCTGCTGGACTGATGTAGTGCCACGAGAAATTGGTCGCAGGTTGGATGACCGTTGGTGCTTGCGCCAACGATGGCTTTTGTGATAATTTTCTGTCAATATATTAAAACGTTGTTCGGTAACGACCGCCCGCAAGAAAAGGAAAAAATATAGAAAAAATATAGTGTAAGTGTAACATTCTGAAGAAAATTTTACCACTCTCGTTCTTGGTCATATGAAAATACCTCTGGCCGTACGAATAAACGTATTTCAACAACTAACACTTATTTGTCAGTACCTGGTAAGACTCAGCTAATGATCCTTTTTTTCCAATAATTTTTTTCGGTATCATCTTTCGTATATTGTTTTCGGAGTCCCTCCACGACTAGCAAAACGACAAAGAGCCAATATTGCTGAATTAGTACTTAATTCGGCTGAAAGTTCAATGTTAATGAAATTCGTGGTTAGACCAGTAAATATTACTCCACACGGTTTTTTTTTCCCTCCTACAAATCTTTACCATCACAGGTCCGAAATATTCGATTCCACAATCAGTGAGTGGATGAAAATAATAAGCTAATCAAAAAACTAGTAAACCGTACATTATTTGTTTTGATGGTAGAGTGCGTAAGTATTATCATACGAGACATTCGTTTACGAGTTTGCGTAAACCACGGCGTAGACCAATCATCTAAAATTCATCAATTCATTGATTACACTTTTATTACTGCCATGATAATATCTTATCCGATATTTTATTTACAATTAATTCGTAAAATCTTCTTGAGAGTCAAGAAAAATAGGTAAGAAAAGAGATTATTTAAAAAAAATTTTTAATTTTCCCAGAAACGCACCGAATTCCTTTAGCATTCAAAAAAATACTTAAAGAAACTACTCTGCTATTTGTTGCAACACAATTACATTTTACAAGAGATTCATTTAATAAAGACTCACTGATTTTTTTGGCACTCTTCCTCTGATTTACGTTTACATTTCAACAAAGCAGTACTCCTTTTTTTAAAAAAATCTAAATCTTTGAAAACCATTGGCACAGTTGAAATTACACGATTACAAGAAGAAAAACGCAAAAAGTCGAATAAAACTTCTTTCACTGAAAGACACGAAATTAAATGGGGAATTTTTTAATCTTCCACTTCTTTATTACTGAAGTTAAATTGAAAATATTCTTATGGCCAATAACCTTTAAAGTGTTACAAAATATCCTGACCTAAAAACCAGCGTTTGTTATTTTCTAAGGGTTTGTATCCACCTCTATTAGTAAATGCTACCTCTATTAAGATTTTTTTGAATTTTTACGAATGAATGGAAATTCGTTGAAGACAAACACCTTGGAGTCCGGCGGATCATTTTTTATTTGATGTAAAGTAATTCTAGAATCCGACAAAAATAACTTACAAATAATATCAAACGTATGCTTATTTTTTTATCGTTATTGCTAACTACGTAGCGAGTTCCGCGGCTTGGAGTTCCGATATCAGCATAATATTAGTATTTTTTAAAGATGTGACTCATCTTCTGGCGATAATAAAAGAGACGTGGTATTTATCGTTACTCAAAATAAATCACCAATGAATGACCGCTACACAAGCTTCAAGACTCGCATCACAAGATACGTAAAGTTCAGCTTTGTGACTCTGGAACCTCCTATATTGATAACACCTATTTATATGACGTTCTTCCATTTCAGTAAAACTGTTCGGCCATTCTTTCCATTTAATAATTAGATCATTTTTCATTATTCATCCCAATTCATCTTACTTTTCCCAATTTCCTGCATTAAAATTCAACTTTGAACGTTGAGAGGTTACAAAATTACAAAGGATTAAATACTACCATAATAATTTTAAAAAATTCTCTTTTAGTCGATTTATTTGTTTCCATTCATTATCTTACAGTCGTTTTTCTCTGAATTTAAATTAAATATTCATTTGTCTTAAAAGTAAGCCAGTTTAAATTCAATAATTTTTCTGCACTTATTTTATATAAATCTGATTTGATAAAATTTTTATTAATTCTTTTTTCAGGAGTTGATAAAATAGGTTTTACGAAGAGGATGTTACTTGCACACCTATGCATCGTTCAATTAGCATAAGACCTGATTTCAGTTGCTTGTTTTATACTAAAGGATGCCTATTCTATTGAATTATAATGTCATATAATATTCTTAAGCATCACAAAAGTCTGCCTCACGAAACTTTCTCCATTAGTTTTTGCTGGTGCGTCAAAGACGAGTCACACCTTGCCCGATTTTTCACGTTTGTGACTCCAAAATGCGGTAAATACCAAATTTGATTGCCCCTAGAAGATTTTTTAGCTTTTTGTGCGAACCCTTTAGATAATAACTAGTCAATTTTTTTCTAGTATAAGATTGTATCATCTTTGTCTTAGTCTAATTTTTTTTCTAATAACTATTGTTTTTGTAAAGTGTTAAGTCGACATTCTGGCAATAAAAAATTATCTTCTTTCCATAATAGTGGAAATTCTGATTCATTTTTCAGCGTATCTGCAAGGATCTTTTAAAATTTCAATGGCACGATCTTTGAATGGCTTTTTCCATTATTTTCCAAAGTTTCAATTTCAAAATAAGTTTTTACTCAATTTTTTAATTCTAGGTCATTTTTTGTGTACAATCGCGATTTTTTCGTCTTCCTGTGACTATAATTTTAGTGTTTATTTTAAAACCTGTATTGTTGATGTTTTTTACCTAAGTGTGGAAATGCAACGCCTATCCCAGTAAACATTTAGATAAGTAGAGTATTTGACAAATTTCACGCGAATCGCGCGTCAAAATTGAGTCGGCATGATCGTATAATCTGTTTCAGATTGGTAAGATTTTCCACAACTAGAACATCAGATAAAGTGTAAACACTCGTGTCAGACTTTAACTTCGAATCAACTTCCTTATTTGACAATGTCATCGTTTGATCTTACCATTCAATAAACGGCTGATGTTTAGTTGTTTTTAAATCTGATTTCTTTGTACCATTACATGAATGAAATGAAATATTAGTGCCTCTATCTAATAAAAAGTAAATTTATTTAGTCTTTTTATTGTTGATAATTTGAACAGGCATTATCTTAAACCACGCTTCTGCTCTTGGTTAGGTAAAATTATTTTGATAATTTTTAGTTTGTGAGTCTGGCGTTTGAACCGCGATGATTGAAGAATCCAGATTAAAATTATTTCCAGCCGAATTATTGGAACTGCTCTGGTTTGAATCAAAATTTAAAACGGTGTGGTGTTTTCGAGGACATTGATTATACAATTCTTCATTACATTTGTAATGATTTTGACCTGTATGCAAATATTTGTAAAAGAGTTGAGATTTTCGTGCGATCGACCATTTGTTGACACCCACGTCCATTACAAAACTCAATACAATTTTCTAAAGAATTACTACCAATCTTACAACAAACACAAGAGTCGATCATTTTTTAATCATGCACTTTTGCTGTAAATATATTGTATCATTTTCTAGACTTTTTTCTCGGATAAATTTCTCTGTAATATTGTCGAAAAATACGAAAGAAAATCCTAATAATGATGAATCGAAAGTGGGTGATGAACAGCTCTTGGACTTCTTCGAAAAGACTTTGCCGATTGGATTATTAGATAAATTTCAAATCGCTTATGAGTCTGGCCCTGGGACAGGAGATTTAGAGAAGAAAGCTCTGTACGAGCACTGTGTTCGAATGAAAGATGGTCTCCTTTGTATATTCTATTGATTATTAATTAAAAAAATTTTTGCTTTTTTTATTTGGATTGTTTCATTATTTTTTTTTACACAATTATTTTTATACTTCGATAATTTTTCATCACTAAGATTTATTTATTTACAAAATAATTTTTTTTCACTTTAGACACTTTTTACTTTCTGGCAAATAAATTTACACGATTGATTTATTTACTCGAAAACTTAGATCTATTGAAAAGGAAATATTATAAATTTATCATGGCTTTTATTTCATTACATGTATTTTATTCGTTTTATAATTTTTTTTCTTGAATGTAGATTATGTGAATCGAGTGAATATTCAAATAAAGAGTGATGAACACGTAAATTTAAATCAGAAGATAGTTAAACTAGAAAATGTAATTGATGTTAAGTCTTGCGATGCTAATCAACAAAAAAAAGTGAATACATTTACTTCAAACAAGAAAATAACATCTGAAGAGCCAAATAAGGAAGCAGTAACCTGTTTAAGTGATGCACCAGAACCTACAGAAATAAGTAATGAGCTGTTGGTCTCTTAAAAAAATGATTCAGCATTCCGTAGTTTTGAAGATTTGCCTGTAGTTTCTATAACAAATGTAAAAAAGTTTGGAATGAAATAAATTGCGAAAATTTACAAGAAATTGTGATTTATAACAATATTTATTTGAAATTTAATCTATCAACAAAAATTTAATCTGTTAGTAACAACTTCGTTAAATACAACTCTGAAGGATCATACCCAAAAAAAATAGGTTCTTGCAAATGTTTAAACTGAAAATAAACACTTAGTCAACTCTCTCCCTATAACTTTTATTTTATTAGATCCATGAGATCGAGACGCACTTATTTTAAATTACTTTCTGTGAGGAGCTTTATCCGGTCAATTACGATTAACTAGGTACGATGCTCTTCCTTTATGCACTGGAATACGATGGGACTTACCTCAACAATTTGCGGATTTTTTCTGGGAACGTTGGCTTCTTGAATATCTGCAAAGTTTAGATCCTCGTCAGAAGTGGGATGAACATGGTGTGGTCTGAATAAGGGTTATATAATTTTAATACTATATGATAATACCAAAAGAAATTATTGGACAAAAAGGATAATCAGCTAAGGCTTACCAGGTATTGACACATAAGTGTGAGTTAAAATACGTACGGCCAGAGGTATTTTTATAAGAGGAGGAGAGAGGTAAAATTTTCTTTAGAATGTTAGACCAACACTATATTTTTTTTATATTTTTGGCTTTCTTATAGAGAAAGCTTTGCATCGGTAAAAAATTTTTTCTTACCATGGGCCCAAAGTGCAGCAGAGCCTTTTCGCCCTCAGGCCGCACTTTGGGCCCTTTAAACCACTTTGCGCCCACGGGCAGAAAAATTTTTTCGGCCCTCCGGGCCCAAATTTTTTTCTGCCCTAGGGCGTTTCGCGGGCCCAAAGTGTGCCTACGGGCGCAAAATTGCACTTTGCGCCCTCGGCAAGAAAAATAATATACGAGACTCGGGCACAAAAGTAAAACAAGTGCGTCCTTCGGGCGCTCAATTTTTTACTTTCTGTTCTAGTGGCGTAATGTACTATTTCTCTAGAAATACGTTAAAAATATTTTATGTAGTATCTAAAATGAAAAAATACCATTTTTAGAAAATGTCCTTCTGAATGTAAGTGAGTGTGTGTGTGTGTGTGTGTGTGCGTGTGTTTGTGTTTGTGTGTGTGTGTGTGTGTGTGTGTGTGTGTGTGTGTGTGTGTGTGTGTGTGTGTGTGTGTAATCAGTCATATTTCAGGAACCCAACGGTAGATGTCAATAATTCTGGGCTTAAAGTTTTATTTTTCTTATCCATATTACTGTTCGGAAAAAAATTAAAGATTTTTACCTTATTAAGGTTTTTGTAACGATTTTTATGGTCAAGAAACAGGTTTTTTACTTGTTAAAGGGTAAAAAAAATTGAATTCGAATTCCTAGACAGTAAAATCTGAAAGAACTTTAAAATAGCTTTTTTTTATTTTGAATCATTTCGATAATATATTTTTTTTTGTTTTTTTAAAGAAATACTTAGATTTTTGTGGGTAATCACTTATGTCTTAGAAACCTTTCGAGTGATTTCCACGATTAAAGGCTTTGAATATTTGTTTGTATATCCTTGTAATCAATCCAAAAAACAATTAAGTTTTATACATTATTAAGGTTGTTATAACGGTTTTTTGTGTCTAATAAGCGGTTTCCTGCTACTTTCAGAGTGAAAAACTCACAAATACTTCAATAGATGTATCTCCTATAGTATTAGAGCACCTTTATTTTAGACTAAAAAATTTTTTTTATCTCATTTCGTTTTTCCATATTTACGAAAATCCATTTTTTTTTATCAAATCAGTGATTTTCACATTTGTCATAAAAATGTTTGCGAACTTAGAGAAAATACGCAATTAGACGTGACGGTCGAAGAAAAACATATAACGGTACATTATCATTTATTTTTGCATTGCAAAGTACCGTTACAAGGTTTTCTTCGTCCGAGGCATCCAATTCAAGCATACTTTTCCAGAAAGTCTATTTTCTCGAAATTTGTATGTTTCTTTGAACTATAACAAACTGAGACGTGCATCTTAGAAACCCTCTAAATTATTTATTTGACTTATTTGCTACAGCTCTCTTTAAAAAATTTGAGTTTTATTTCTCATTAAGGATTTTATAACGATCTTTATTGTAAAAGAAACTGTTTTTTCTACTCTTTCAAGGGTTAAAAATTCTATTTTTAAATTGTAAATAGTAACATTGCAATAGATTACAATGAATCTTGCCTTAATAGAGTTCTTGAAGTACTCGATTGCTGGATATTCTCTTTATTTTATTAATAAACAGCTGTAATAATAGTTATCAGTCAAAATAAGGTTGCTGATAAGGTAGAAACTGTTGCTGCTATATTTGTATCTTTCAAACCTAATATTTATAGAAACTGTGATAAGACTTGCGTTGGTAACTTTATTCCACAGTGTAGAGCATTAATATCGCTTCTCTTGACATTTTAAATCTTTTTATTATTTTGTTTGATTTTTTTTTTTTTTAGGTAAATAATAGCAGAATAATGTTTGTGAGAAAGCTTTGTGCTACTTTATTGGCAGCCGTTTTTCTTTTGCTTGCAGAAGGTATTTACCGAACAATGTTTTTATATATAGACAGACGTTTCACCGATATCGATTGTGAAGTCATCGTTATTGTAAACCGTGTCACGGTGACGATAAAGAGTCATTAAGGGCACAAATCCCCCTATGGGACAAGGGGTGCAAAGCGTCATTAAAAGGCATGTCGCGAACAGTGACTCTGGAACGTCTGTCACTTTTCATTCCTCTCGTTGTCATGAAAACTAATTTGAACTATCGCCTTGAGCTTGAACACTGAATGTTTGGCATTTCATCTCATTGATTCTTATAGATTAGAGTAATGCTAAGCGTAATTGCTTTCTGTATAAGATATATGGTAACGCAGGTGTATTTCCAGCATTTAAAGATATTTTTTGCATCAGAATTCTTCGTCACATTCTTTAACCAGTTACTATTAGTGCTTTAATATTGCATTTTTATGATTTTATTATTTTCAACCATGTGCATGTACATTAACCATAACATATACTAAAATTACTTATTAACATTTATTTTCCAAAATACGTCTATGAGATGGTTGACCCTCACGTATATGTACTATATGCAATGTAAATCGAAACATTGATACAAGTATTATTGCTGGATTAGTCCACCTTTTTGTACGTCACACAATTGATGAAATAATATAAAACTATTATTACTAATATTTATTAAAACATTTAATCACATAAAAAATATGTATACTGGTTGCAGCAAGTGTGGAAAACGCTTTTTATTGAAAAGTTATCTACTAATTTAAATATTTTTAACGTATATTTTGTTTTTCACTTTTCACGTATATCTAATATTTTATCTGTTCCTTGTAAAAATATCGAAATTTTATCGTCTGAAAAACGCATGTACATATTTAATTTTTAAATTTTTATAAATGACCCAAAAAATAGCATTCGATTGTTTCAGCAATCATAATGTTTCTATAAATAATCCATGCATGTATATGTATTCGTATATGTATATGCGAATATATATATATGTCTTACTTCCTATATTATACAGTTGTAAGGATTTCAACGGAAGCTAAGCCATCCCATCCGCCCCAGGCCTCTCCTGTCCGTCCCTGTCCGCCCCTGGTCGGCCCTTTGCCGCCTATTTACTGCTTCTTTGCCACCCTATGGCCACCCCTATATCAAAGTGGTAGAATTTCTTACCACCTTACAGTAAAATAGGATAAAGAATAGTAAAGTAATGCTACATTACAATTGTACTTTCTCAATTCATTTCACTTTTGAGGTATGAATATGGCGCAAGGGATTTTTGAATAAATTACAGCTAAATTGGGCAAACCATCCCATTCTTTTTATAGTATAGTATTATAATATAAAGATAAAACAAATATGTGTAGTATAATGTAAACAAAATCAATCAAAACGTCTGATATTTTTATAAGAATACCGCTCTAAGAACCACCAACAAAAATTATTTATCTCGGTAACTAATAATTTTCCTTTTATATCTAAAAAATTGTAGATAAAATTTTGAAAAGCTTAACATAATTTTATTATAAAATAATCACTTAAATCTTCCTCTTTAAACACTATTTTTAAGCCGAATTTTATGATTGACCTATTGTGTATGTCCATTTTTTTTCGATTTTTACTTCTTGAAAATGAAAGGTAATGACGAATAAATTCCAGTATTCATGCACAACTGAATAGTTGTACTCAAGTTTCTGATTGACATTAATATTGAATTGATTTTTAAATGTAGTTCATCTGGTGAGAGGTCTAAACAATTATTATTTAAAACTTCTTGAGGAAAATTTGAATGCACATCATTGTCAGTTCGATCTGCATCTTTATGGGTTGCATAGTGGATGCTGTAATAAATTTTAACATCATCTTCAATATTATTCAAAACTTTTTGATTTAATAAAGTTGTGTATTCGTTATGTTTTGCTAAAACGTCATTGCTTAAAGAAGTATCATTTGTATTATTATCAATTTCTTAACAAACGAATATATTTGTCGATTTTCTCAGTACCTATATCTAATAGCATCTATGAAAAATCTTAATCAACACTACAAAATTTTTTTTTATATTTAATATAGTAAATTCTTGCTATGGATATACATATTTTATTGTTTCTTCTATTATTGATGATCTACATCTCTTTACTATTGGTAACATTGGATGAAAATTACGACGATACAATATTAATTTTACTTCAAATGGTTCTTCACAATCACAGAAATCTTTTAAAGTGTTGTTTACTATTTCTTAAGATTTTTTAAGAATTAAGCTAGCTTTATTCCAAATTATAACATTTGCTTTTTGTAATTCTTTTTTATTAGAAGCTTTGTGCAATGGTACGTTTTCTATAGTACACAAATCTAACGGCAGCAGGAAATTACGAATACTTCTCATGCCCTGAGGTAGTAAAATTGAAGCAATTCCTGTCCAAGCCATTAATAAAACAATTTTATTCATAGACGTTTAGAAATAGATCAGAGTTTTTTATAAAAATATTTTACCAGAACCTCCTGGCCCATCAATAAAATAAGGTTTGATGTCATTTTTACGAAGCGTTTCGTAAATGAATTTTTAATCTTTCTTTTATAGCTTGAACGTATATTCGAAATTTTTTTTATTTGATTTATTATTTATTTTCCTGATTTCAGAAATAATTTGAATATTGTTTTATGTAAACTAAAATTATTGCAAGATCTATTTTTTATTTTAAATACGTCATTAAAAATAGATAATTTTTTGCTTTCCTCGTTTTCAATGAAATCTTTGATATTTTTTCAAATTGATAATTTAATCACACCCCTCTATAAAATTTCCAAGTAACAGGTAAAGGTCCTAGCTATATTCTTTTTTTTTTCTTGATAATTCGCTGACGGTAGACATTTGATCGCTGGCCAGACGATCATGCCTAAATCTGAATAGGTGATCTCCCGTAATGTCTTCAGCATATGGTTAATGTTTGATTAGTATTACATTTAAGAGTATCTTGTAATAAAAAGAAAAGCAGTAAATTCTACTATAGTTGTTGCATAGTGATCTGTATCGTTTTCTAAATATCAGTATAATAACTGATTCTGTCCAGTCGTTGGAAATACGTAAATTTGTTCATATTTATATAATCAGCTCGTATATTTCCGTAATCAATCGTTATTCTTAGTACTTAATCATCTCATCAGATATGTCATCTAATTTAGCTGCTCTTCTTTTTTTCATAGCCAACCGTACTTTTTCGATAGTTGGTTCATTACTTTTCGGTTCTGCTATGTCTATCCCCCATAACTATTATTGTTTGACTTGCGATATTTGTATGTAGATCAAATAGCCCGTAAAAATAGCTTTTTTATCATTCCCGAATCCCGAGCATGTTTGCAATAAGGTTCCCGACCGTGTATTTCATGAGTACTGTCTAATATTGGTATCCTCTTAGAGCTGCGTTTCTTCCTGCATGCATTTATTTTGCAGTATTTTCATATCTCCAGTTATCAATTATGTTCAAAATTTTATTTTTTTTTCTATTTCAGTTTTTTTGTCACATTTTTTTTACCGATATTATGCTAGCCCTATATTTTTCTTCATCAGTCTTATTATCGTTACCTAGATGAAATACTTTTGCCTTCAGTCGTTCATCAATTGTTTCTTTTACATTTATCATCAAACAACGGTCTATTACTATGTATTGAAAGGTCTCCAAATATAATTATTTTGTGTCCCTGATTGTTTTGCTAACGTTTTTAAATTTTTATCTACATTAATAGTGTGTTCCGATTCGGATCCACTGAGTGTTTGACGATCAAGCCGATTTGCGATTTCTTGATGATATTCGACATGCTTAGTTATGTCCCTTTGATTAGTGATTGCAAATTTTTTACCTTTTTTTAGCTGTTTTTATTTAATCTGTCCAAATATTGTTAACTGTAATCGTAATCTTCCTACAGCTGAAAGGTTGTCGAAGTAACAGTCAGATCATCTACAGCTTCTGACATCCAGTGCAATGAAGTAATGCCTTCTGTCTATTAAAATGTGAATAATTATATATTTTGTTATTTGATAAAGTGATGTTTACGTAGTGTAATGTATGTTTTTATGCTTAGAATATGTTTGTTTAACTATAATATTTTTGGGTATTGCCAAATTAAAGTTTCTCCTAAAAGAGCCCCCTGTACGGGAAATGTCGAATTAGGGTTAAAAAAATGGTCGAGTTGGGGCCAGGCTGTTATATCATTTTTTTGTAAGTGTCGAACTGGGGCCCAGGCTATTATTGCATTTTTTATTCAGTGTCGAATTGGGGCCCGGACCATTATCTCCTAATTAATGTTGAATTCGGGAAACTTTACATTTGAACTTTACATTTTAACATATACTTGTCTTTTTGCATCGTAAAGAACTTCTACGAAAGTAGATATATGTATTTAAAGTATACATATTTATTTGCTCGTACATTTGACTCTGAGCCTCAACCTACAGTATCGTCTATACAATTAACAAATATGTGATACCTTCTATTATAATTGTTATCGATATCTATATATAGTACAATTCATATTACCTTGCCTAAATAGCAATAGTACTTCTCAGTCCTTCAGTAATATCTACAGCAAAGATACGTTATGGCAACGAAGCTCCGTTCGAGTGAGCGAGGCAAGTCACTGCTTTATCTTGACAAGTACACGTACTTATTTAAGGGGATTTTGCGTAACGAAGTGCAGCGATGGATTTGCTTGGATAAAAAGTGCAATAGTTATGTAAAGCTTGATTCGAGTAATACTCTTGTTGAACATGTGGTAAATCATAATCATGATCAAGTATCAGAAGCCATTTCAAATTAAGCAAGGATGATCAGCAATGCTGTGAAACGAAACGCAGTTGATGAAATTCCGATTTGTCCATCAAAATTGATACGCAGTGGAATAGTGAAACAACAAAACTCAACATTTACAGTGCAAGACATTGATAGAGTGAGGCGGAACGCTGGCGCTGCTCGTCGTAAGACTTTACCAAAACAACCAAAATATGTCCCAGAATTACACGATATTGTGGATGAACTTCAATTAATAACGCATACTAGTAAAAGATTTGTATTGGTAAATGACAAAGTAACTAAAACGATATTATTTTCTGCCACCACAAATCTACGGTGCTTAGCAAAATTGCCAAAAATTTTTATCAATGGGACTTTTTACAGTTGCCTGAAATTTTTTAGTCAGTGGTTTACAGTGCACGGACTTAGTAATAACTTGTACGTACTATTGGCATTTTTTTTACTCCCAACCAAGAAAACCGAGTGTTACGCAAACGTTTTTACGATTTTGCGCAGTGAGTGTAAAAAACTACAGCTATTATTCAAACCAAAAATAGTGTTCGTTCATTTTGAACCAGGTATTCATGCTGCTATTCGCAATGTTTTGCCTATTGCTGATATATCGGGCTGTATATTTCATTCAGGTTAGAGCTGGTGGCAAATAATTCAGCAACTTGGACTAAGCACAACTTATAAATCGAAAAATTCTGACGTAGGAAGTTTTCTAAATTATTTTTTTTGACTGCCATTCTTAGATCCCAGTAAAGTTAAAGAATGTTTTACAGATTACTTGATTAGCATTATGCCGATGAATCCCGCAGCTTAGGACTTTTTTGATTATATTTTACATAATTACATTACAGAAAGTTCATTGTATCCTGCAACTATTTCGGCTAAATTTTCCTATAGTCTTTGTCGCACAACTAACAACTGCAAATTATTTCAATCATTTTTTAATAGACAATTCTTAATAGAATTATTGCTGAAATATCAACAAGGAACGATCCCTCGACTAAATTTTATTCAAAATGCTTCAAAAAAATTTTTACCAGCTTATTAGTAGATTTACATAGACAAATGCCTTTTACTATAATGACAAAAATCTATTATTATGAATTAGAACTCGAACGAAACGTTAACACGTTTCACAATAACGATGGATCTATTCAATTTTGAAAAACATTTTTTAAACACGCCAGTTATCTTATAAAACTGCCAGTGCGAAGCCTGGGTGAAGTGTGACGGAAAAAGTGTTCACATTTCTAGTCTGAATTCAACATTAATTAAAACATAATGTACCAGGCCCAAATTCAAAACTGATTACACAATGTGATAATAGCCTGGGCCCCAATTCGACAGTCATTACAAAATGCGATGATAGCCCGGGCCCTAATTCGATACTGATTAAAAAAAAGATAATTGTTCAGCCACAATTCGACACTGGCCCCCTGTACTCCCACCATGAAGAAGAATATATTATTTAATTCTTTTCTGTGTCGTATTCATCGTATAGGTTTTGTTCTTTACATTTTTCTGTATTCTTTTGAATAATATTAGCAACCTAGAGAACCTGCTTTGATCCTAGGTGGGTTCACCGATCTAGGAGTGTTCTTCTGTATTCCTAGCCACGGTAGCATAGTTTTTGGTGGCCTGCACAATGAATAATTATTCATTACTCTGCTGCCACTGGATTGGCTTCTACACGTGCCTCTGATGCCCCTAGCAAAATCATTCCTAACATCCTTCTGTAAGGACCCAGTGTCGTTGTACCCAGAGTTCCTTTATAATGGCTATGTATGGAATGTAGACAGGTATTACGACTTTAGTAAAAAATATATAGTCAGTGTAGTAAACATAATATACAGTATAGAATATGTTCGACCCTTTAATAACAGTTGCAGTGTTCATTTTCTAAAGATTCTAGCATGCCCTTACCTGCCCTACGTGCAGAGTTGGATCATCACACCCATATCTGCCCCGTGTTGTCCATCCCTCGTCACATAAATTACAATCTTATATACTAAATATTATATAATCAATTTATAAAATATTGTATTCTACATCTTATACCTAGCTCAAATGATAATATACACAACAAACACTACATCCGCGATCCGAGGACGTTCGAGAGCCACACATTTGCACAATGTTTGGTACTGTGTGAAGTAGAAATTTTTAGTCATTATCAGTCGATATTCTCCTAAAAAAATTATACTTTCTTGTTTTACACTGCCAAATAAAAACTATTAACGACATGTTCAAACACGGTCTATTTATTAACACGTTTCTTCATGAAACAGTCGTGAATGTCATTCAAAAATTTGTCGATCGCATCCACCCACCAGCAAAAATACAGTACCATGTTATTGTAAAATTTTTTTTCAATTAAAAAGTTTTTTTTCCTCATGATTTAAAAATTGTATAATTCTTAGTTCTTAGACAGATGCATGACGATACAGCTAGAGACGATATAATTTTATACGTTGACATACCCATAGAAAATGTACCAATGACCGAGAGTGGTAGGTTGCGTGTATTATGCTATTTATTTCACAACTATAACTCGTACACTTGCAGCGAAAAATCTACAACCGTCGACTAGTCGGTTCAATCAACTGATATACGAAGATATCAGTTATAATAAGGAATATAAGGATATGGAAGAAGAGAAAGAAAACAGTTGCAGCAGTAGCAGTGATGATGAAGAACGTTTCGATACGGAAGAAAATAAAGAAGGAGGCAGTAGCAGTAGTAGCAGAAGCATTAGTAGCAAAAGTAGCAACAACAGCAGTAATCATATTGGTAAATTTTACAACTAATATTATTTTTATTTATTATTTTTTAAATTTTCAAAAAATTTTTTTTAAGAATTTGTGCTGCAGGATGGCGAAAGCGAACGTCTCTGCTTTATCATCGAAAATGTAACAACTCGTCGTTATCCTCGTTTCAATTATAAAGGAGTAGAGATACAAGGAAAGAGTGTATTAACGATTTACACAATCGTTTGACCGAGAAAATTGATCCAGACGATTTTAGTGATGTAACTATTAATTCTAAAATGTTTCATCATGGGCCATTCTGGTTATCGTTCAGACCATCTCAAAATTTGAGTTGAGGATCAATGGGAAATTTTGTGCAGTAACGTGCAAAGTTCAAGAGACTTCAAAATTGTCGACAGTTTGTCGGTTGATTATGGAATTGTTAAAGGTATCAGAGGCAGAGGACGGGTACGATTGACTGGATACAATGTAATAAATAAATCAATATTAACCATTAATAACAACGATAATCTCTGTTAGCCACGAGCTCTCGCAGCAGCTGACGCTTATGACGTTAGAAGACAGATACGTTCAGGTAAGCTACATGACTATTGGAATCTTATAAGACGCAACTACAGGCCCACCCAAAAAAAAACCACCAAAGAGATTTCACGGTTAGCAAAAATTTATATACCCGCTGCGGGGTTTGGCCTCCCAGAAGTTTACAGGTTTCAAAAATTTGCACCAATACCGTCACATCCACTCTTTCCATCCACAGTGGGAAACAAATGCCATTAAGCTTGAACGTTAAAATCTCTTTTGTGGAAGAGAAGATTTTGAAAGGTGGTTTTATTTTTAAAGTGTTGAGAGGCATCATCTGTTGAGTAATAAATTTTTTTGACTTTAAAGTTTTTTTTAAGAAAATCTAAAACAATTTTTTGGTGCTCATAGACTGCAATCGAATCATGTCATAGATTGTCAGAAATTATAGCCATACTTTGAAAAATTCAATAAACTTCACAAAGAATAGCAAATACACAAAGTACATCATTCAAGCAAATAAAACTTAAGGCAGTCCGTCGCGGCGGCACAAAAGTATAGACCTTGGCGTTAGATTTCTCGAACAATGTAAGAGTGGACACTCTGGAAATCACTATACCAACGTAAAAAAACCTCCTTTCTCGTTTTAAATGATAAAAAAAAAGATTTGAGATACCCTTTTAAAGATATAACATGTTTCATAGTTTTTTAGGGTTATGACGACTATTTTTTATAATTTTAATGTTTTTATCGAAAAGCTGAGGTTAAAATACGTTGAAATGCTGACTTCTATTCATCTCCCTTATGAATTTGTTATTGTAATTAAAGAATGAAAAGTGGTCTGTCACGCAGCCTGTGCGATTTGACGTGAAACGCCTCATATTTACCCGACAGTATGCATACAAAGGAACACGATTAGTTTTTTAAATGGTACAACGAACAAGCTGCAAATAATTATTTATTTGACTTTACAAAGAAATTATAAAATAGCTATAAACGAGATGTAAAAATTTTGAGATTGCACAACCATTGCTTCGACTAGTATGCGTGTGTAAAGAAAATGTTTTCTTAAAAAAATCCAATGGGAACTATTCCCCAGCAAGGTTATCGGATGGCAAACAATCAATTTAAAATAGCTCTAAAGTGGCCATATTGGATGGAAAGACACGTACTCAAGAATGTTATTGAACATGCTGGGCGTTGTCAACAGAGACAATCACTTAAACATATTCTCGTTGATGGTTACTGCGCTCCTAAAGATGATGTAAATGATCACCGGGGGACTGTGTTACAATTTTAATAATGTTTTTAGCCTGGCTGTCTACGATGTTACAGAATAAATTAGATACCATTTGGACGATTGAAGATACAATGGATAAGAGGTACGAAAAATCTTGCGCTCCAAATGAATAATTAAGAGGATCTAATTATGAATTAGTAGAAAAATGGTAGTGCGACTTTATTCAAGAGATACCCAAATACGAGGAATTTTCAAATTTTATTCAAGAGAACGAAAATTTTTGGAACAGAAAACCATTAAATCCACATGATGCCTTTCTCGGTGGTAGGACAGGTAATACCGTAAAAATGTACGACTGTCAGGACAGAGAGAAAATTGAATAGATTGTACTTTAATAAAACAGAGTGTGAGAATCATATAAAAGATAATAATGATATTTCCAAGTGTATGGTCTAATTACGTGCGATGTGCTACCACCTTGAAACTCATATAATCTTGTTCTACCAGTAAAACTTTACAAAAAGCTTCTTTCTCATTGTGTCGCACGTATTGCGAAAACATGCTTGAAGAGGACTGTCTGCACGATGATGAGGAAGATTGAAAAAATACAAGGCACTTAGGTATCCGAAAAAGTCAAAATGGCTGTTCGAGTAGATTATATTGTTGGTATGTATATGAAATATATTAATATCAGATATAGCAGTACAATCAAGAAACTGAGAAAGAAGGACTATTCGCCCACTGCATTAACGAATTTTTCAAACAAAAGACATTAGCTTCTGCTTACTCACCCAAGCGTCCTACAATTAAACAAAAGAAAGTATACATTTACGAGATACGTGAGATTTAGTAAATAAATATGCATAAAAATCCAATAAATAACAACGCTGGATTGAGATCTGTTGCTAAATTATCTCTAAATTCTCTGTGGGGTAAATTTGGTCAACAGGAGAACTTGACAAAGACTGAGGTAGTGACAACCCCTTAAAGATTAATGGAATTACTTACAAGTGTGAAGATCGACGTAGTAGTACATTACGTCACTAGGGCAGAAAGTAAAAACTTGAGCACCCGAAGGGTGCACTTGTTTTACTTTTATGCCCGAGTCTCGTATAATATTTTTCTTGCCGAGGGCGCAAAGTGCAATTTTGCGCCCGTGGGCATACTTTGGGCCCGCGAAAGTACTTCGCGCCCTAGAGCAGAAAACAATATTTCGCCCGGAGGGCCGAAAAAATTTTTCTGCCCGTGGGCGAAAAGTACTTTCAAGGGCCCAAAGTGCGGCCAGAGGGTAAAAAGGCTCTGCTGCACTTTGGGCCCTAGGTAAGAAAATGGAATTTTACGTGTCAACGGTGATACCCTGTAATTAGAACTATAAAGCTAAAGCTTTAACGTCATCGCTGACAAGCAATATTGTCGTCACTGCATTCGTGACAGCACAAGCACGATTAAAACTTTTTGGTTACCTGCATTATCTGGGAGAACGTGTTTTCTATTTCGACACAGATTCTGTTTTTTACGTCAGCCGAGAATGGCAGTCCGATTTACCCATTGGTACTACCCTCGGCTGCCTCACGGACGAATTTTCCGATAAGGGACCTGGAACATATACATTTTCCTTTTTCATCCGGTGGACCAAAGTTTTTCGTGTACAAGATTAAAAAACCTGACGGTAGCGCGGAGTATGTTTGTAAAATGAAGGGTATCAAATATAGTTACATAAACAGTCAAAAAATTAATTTTTATACGATCCGTGATCTTGTTGCGTCAAATATTTCAGAAATAACTTGGTCAAATTTCGCCATTTGTCAGACGGTTTTTCACAACATGGTGACTCAGACGGAAAAACAACAGGTAAACCAGTTTATGGTAAAAGATGTTTTGAAACTTTTACTACGAATTATCTGTATAGCTTTGAATACGATACCACGTAAGATTTATGTAAGATGATACTCACCAGAATGGTCAGCACATTTCTAAAGCAATGTGACGATTGCTGTATATTCAATCTCAGCAAATTTTTTTTTAACAGCTTTTCGATGGACTACAATAGGTATTATAGATACGCGATGAAATCATCCATGGACGTGCATGCTGAGCAGACCGTCTGGTTGAGGCAAGACTGTGTTTGTCAAACGATTTTTACGACACGCCGTGCCGGGTTCCACGAAGGGTTACCCCAAAGTAGGCATTGGGCTGGAAACTCAAGACGAAAGCTCGTCATCATTAACGATTTAATGCGAAAATTATCCAACGGCAGTGGAGCTATCGTCGATATATTTATCAGAGGCAGTCATCACAACAATCTGAGCGTGATCCTTATCACACAAAACATATTCCATCGACGAAAAGTCAGCGCGATGTATCGCATCTGTCCAGACAAGTGTGTCCGTAAAATCCTCTATTTTTACGAGAGTCTTATTTGGATGCTACGTCACGACCGTTTGGCAATCTTATTTTAGATCTCAAGCAAAGAACGCCATGTCATTGTCGATTTAGAACGTGCATTCTCCCAGACGATGAGTAAAAGTGTGTATACGTGGCAAAAAAACAGATGAAAGGAAGCGACACGTCAAATCAAGTTCCTATCGTAGCGTTGTAATGGCATCAAAATCACGTTATTTATTTGGTCGGAAGCACACCGCCATTTTCAGAGCTCTGTATCATCATCAGGGAGTTGTTACGCATAGCTGGTGCCACCCTGATCAGGTTTATTTGCGAGGTTACGTTGAATACTCTTAAAGAAAACGTACCGCTCACCCCGACGAACAAAATACGCTTACGCAAACACGCGATAGTTCTTAATAAACTCGAAAACAAATAAAATTTATTCAGTGCTGAAGGAAAAAATTATCGTACAACAGGGAGAGAGCTTTTTACCTGCTTTATTTGATACACTTCTGAGAACGGTACTTTCGCTCGTGTGACAAAAATAATGCGGCACGAAACAAAGATGATTCTTCTTTCCCAAAATAACGTGGAACGTTTGCGAAGCGCATGTCTAAGGATGGTCTCAAACATCTGCAAAGACCAGGGACTAAGACGAGTCAACTCGATGTAGAAATGAACAACATCCTGAATATACTGTGAGGCAACCAGCGAGAAAACAGGAAGAAAGACCAGAAAGTTTGGCAGTGATATTTTCAGTTTAAGGAAGTGGAGAGCGATAGAGAGAGACACATCGATACAAATCTAGAAAATGTCAACGTAAACACATTACAAGATAGCGAATTGTCTGACGATGAGAATGAGAGAAAGTGCAAAGAAAAGGAGCGTTAGGATACCGAGGTTATCGAGATCGTGCCCAAAATGTTTCTTAAAAAGACTGCAGTGGTACTGCGTCTCTTGCATGCTACCGGTAACGTCGAGTGGAAAGATGATGATACAGTTATTATAGGTGGCGTTTGTATACCACAGTAGTACATTGTCAACCTTGAAAATGATGTCTTGAAGAATAGCAAAAAACGTGCACCAGTGGGGCGTGATCAGTTTGCCACAGTACTTCGAATCGCATCATCCTCAAAGAGTGTGTCGAAAACAAGCGAGTATAAAAATTACTGATCGACGATCACAGAGGTGATAATTCAAAAGCGAAAAAATCGCTAAGTAAAAGTTTAAGATCTCGTTCGAGTAGTGAAAGTGCTGTTTAAAAAACTGGACCAACAACGTCATTGAGAAACAATAGTAGAAAGATAGTTGCACTTCCGGCACGTCAAGTTGAATCATGGCGTCGGTTGAGCTGGTAAATAATGGAAAATAAAAAAAAGTAAAGCTGGAGGAGGAAGAACATAATATTGCTACCGACGCCAAAATTGATTTACTGCCGTTTGAGATCCATGTACCTGGATAAAAATTTTGTGGCCTAGAAAAAAACATTTGCCGATCCCGTTAAACATGGAGACGTAGGAGTCGATCGTTTGGATAAAGCTTGTCGTCAGCAAGATCTTGCCTATGCTACGGAGAAGAAGGGTGGCCGTCGAAAAGCTGATCGTGGCCTGGCCAAAGCCCGGCGTATGCTTCATAGCTTCAAAAAAAGAATAATGCATAATACTTTGCAAAATCTTTACTACGAAGCGGTGCTACCTACTGCGTAAGCGGGTAAAAGTAAACATGCAATTGCTTTGTGACATAAATTTTCGAGATCAAACGTAATAAAATGGCTCAGGGGTCAAGATGTGTACAATTTACAAAGACCTATAATACATCGTTTCCCCAAAAAAATTTATAATGTGCGCAATAACAACGATGTGTGGAAACATGATTTGATAGATTCAGGATCCTTGAAAATTTCCAAAGACGGCCGAACTTACTTTCTAGTTTTTATTGATGTCATCAGCAAATACGCTGGGGCAGAAACAATTAGGGAAAATGTCGAAAAATGTTTCCCAAGCTTTTTAACGTATCTTGGAAAAAAGCAATGATCACCAACCAATGTGTTTTCAGGCGGATACAGGTGAATAATTTATAGGACGTGAAATGCAGATAACATTAAAAGACAATGAAATTGAATATCAGGTAGCTTGTAACTACTGACAAAAGCTGATACAGCCGAACGCTTCATAAGAACTATAAAGTAAATAATGTGGCAATACTTTTACACATAAACGCCCATCGTTTCATAGATATTATTCCAAACATAATCTAGGCATGCAATCGCTCAAAGTATTCGTTGACAAAGATGGCACTAATTGACGTAACTTTGCACAATGATGCGCAAGCGCGTGAGAACATAGAGCAACATTATTGGGACTTAAACTCAAATGACAATATACTGCAACTTCTGTGAGTTATGAATGTTTACCACAATGTATAAAGATAGGCAGAAGGATAGCGCTGATGTCAGAGAGCCTTCTCTCGCAGTTTTTGAAAATCGCCACTGTTCATAATTAAAACTTAAAGTGGACTGTAATTTATGAGTTTGATACTTGTAAGGAAGATTAAGGGGGATTGCAGAGACAGAAGCACCCTTTGATCACTACACAACAACTAACAAAATATAGAAATACATTTTTAGAAATTATCACAATATTATAAAAACTACTGAGAGAAGAAAATCGTTTTTAAGAGTAAAATTGGAAAGACGTTAAGTAATAAACCACGCGCAAGATATATCTCGAAGAAAGAAAAAGAACCTGCACAATGGTGCCAGTAAAAAAAGAGCAAGTACGTAATTAAATTTGGAACAGCAATACGCTGTGACTTGCTTGTGCGAGCGTTAGGTGCGAACTGTTTGGCCATTATAACAGCGAGAGAGCATAAAGGAAACAATAGGCATTGGTCTAGGCGACCAATGGTCATGTAAAACCCTCTACGCTGCTACCAATATAGAGTTACCCGCGAAATCGAATATATAATATTCTAATGTTATACATAGCCCCCAAGTTAATGGGCAGTAGTCTCATCGCATGACCATCAAAGTAAAACAAAGAGAATCAAAATAAAACAAAGAAGATAAAAATCATTACTCGGAAGTTTATTTAATCAAGTCTTTTTTCTTCCTCAGCAGTCATTGCGACACAGTGGTCCGTCACAACCAACCCCCACCCCCTGGACTGGTGAGGCTTTACGAACGAGCTACTGAGTCGCAGTGCATCGAGGAGGGGGAAACGATATTCTCCCCCTTTCCAAGTGAGGACGGCTAATGAAATGAGTCGAAGGAGTAAGGGAAAGAGAGGAAGACAGTAGGAGAGTAAGAGAAAGCGCACTAGACCACACCCTAAGTGTGGCATGCACTAGACTACGTCCAAGGAGTAGCATTTATGTGTGTATGTACAATAATGTGTTAGCGGACAGCCTATAATGGCGCTTATGTGTATGTGTCGCGCAATCGAGTTGTGTGTGTGTGAGAACAGTAGGGATTCACTTCAACACACCCAGAGTGGTGCTCATGTAAATAAGTCGCGCAATGAAGTTGTGTAAAACGTGTGTCACTGGTTCGCGGAAAGGCGGTTGAAAAGAAAGTGAGAGTAGAAAGAAATGTGGAAAAACTAACAGCCTCCTATGTGGAAACATCACGTGCGTGTGTGTGTGTGTGACACCGCTATAGACCGTATTAATAAGCCCATACACCTATAAAGAAGGAAAGGGGTCACCAGTGCAGCTCACAAGGGAGGGAATCCCACTCTTATTCTAGAATGTATATAAATTTTAAACACTGTACCAACCCGCGGCTCACATGCGTTCTCTGGTCCCGGCTTTTGGAGGCTATTCATCCTTTGAGAGCATATTGCCAACTGATTTTTGCAGAACGGTCGAGATTCACTTTAACATGCCTAGAGTGGCGCTCATGTGTATGTATCGCGAAATGGAGTTGTATACGTGTGTGTCACTGGTTTGCGGAGAGGCCGTTGAGAAGAGAATGGGAGTAGAATAAAATGTGGAAAAACTCACAGTCACCTATGTGGAAACTTGACGTGCGTGTGTGTGTGTGTGACACCGCTATAGACCGGATTAATAAGCCCATACACCTTCAAAGAGGGGAAGGGGTCACCAGTGCAGCTCACAAGGAAGGGAATCCCACTTTTATTCTAGAATGTACATAAATATAAAACACTACACCAACACGCAATTCACGCACGTTCTCTGGTCCCGGCTTTTGGAGGCTCTTTATCCTCCAAAGGCATAGTGCTAACTGATTTTTGGCGTGTACATACTACTAGGAGAGAAGTGAGAAAATGAATTATGTTATACTCACCATAATTACAGCGCAGACATTAGTACTTCTCCCACACACATATATTTTGTAAAACGAAACGTGATGAATGAATATGCCTATTACATAAAAATACGAAAAAAACAGAGATAGCGCGCTAGACTAGTGCTTGTCCTTGCGTGCAAGTAAAAAGTAAAAAACGTACGCTTCCTTTGACAACCACGGCGGGCCACAGTTTTTTGGTGCGCGCGATGCAGCGTAGTCACTGATGTTGTTTTAACTAGTTGATGATGACCACCACAACCACCACTGCCGCCACCGCCGCATCCGATCTTAGCTACCAAGCGCTCGCAGCGTGCTCCGCTGCGAGAGTAAAAAAAGTATCAAGTTACATAGGATCAACGCGCGTTTATACTCTACATTTGCACATTCTTGAATACTATAGAGTTCCACGGATTCAACTTTGCTGACCGATCGGCAGTTTGTAAAAATTTAAAACAATAATCATTGTGTTATCCGCTGACAACTACCGTTCAGCTATCGTGGAAAAGAAAAATCCTCTTGGACAAGACGATTTAATGTTGCAGACCGACGTCGATCAGCGATTCATAAAAAATTCAAAATAATGTCCGAATAGTTTTCCGCTGACGATCATCACCGACCTTTCGTAAAAAGTATAATGACGTAAAGATGTTATGAAATTCCTTTCTGGGCTTTGTTATATTATTTGCTGACATCTATCGCTAAGATTTCGTGGAAAATGAATATAGCCAATTGTTTTTGAATCTTTCTGATGTTGCATCATTTTCTTTCACACGACTGATTAAGCGTCACCTCTACCATTGTAGAGAAAAAATTGATCGTGCAGCCTACGATTTTTCTGTCGGTGCAAGATCGGTCGTAATTTACTTCAACACAATTAGAGTTTCGCCTGTGTAGATCGCGTGCGCGCTCGCATGTGCGTGTATGTTTGTGTGTGCACGCGCGCGCGCGCGTAAGCTTAACTAGAGCTCGAGCCAACGGACCAGGCTGATTGGTCGCGCGAGAAGCCTTTGCGCTAATCTTAACCGCGGATTTGAGCAGCGGCAGCGGTGGCACCAGCGGCGCGATGATAATGAATAAGACGAGCTAATTAGTCGCACAAGCCACCTTTGCGCTTTCACAAGCCGTCCAAAAACGTTCACAGACTCGCGAGTGGTGCGCGCGTGGCGGGGCCCACGCCGCGGTCACTCAGGTTTTGGACAATTCTAGTTTGACATTATGATTAACCAATGGCAACACCCGTGACGAGGATGCTCCTGAAATTGGCAAAAGAATCGTAACGCTAATGGACATACAGGTGCATCGTGAGCATGCGATACAATTCAGACGTCGTCGTTCGTGCCCTTTTCATCGAATTACGATCAATGCTGTGGTAAAAATTTTACTGTGGAACAACCATTATAGATTTTATAAAATTTATAAAGCCAGTTTCGAGGAAATCAGAGCAGTATTTCCTTCAATGTCGAGAAGTCGTGAGTGTCGTGAGTGGAGTGGTTGGCATCGTTGCGATACTGTTTTTAAAGCAGTAAGTAACAATGACCTTAAATATTTACTTTTGTACTTTAGGCGATATAAGTATAATATTATAAGCTGTGCAAGTTTAAGGCATATGGAGAGGGCGAGGGAGAACTGCTTTTTGTATTGAGCGTGTGACATCGTAGCAGTTAGTTCAGTTGCGAATCAAAGAAGGTTGTGTAATTGTAATAGTATACAAAAAAGTTAGACCGTCTAGAAGCACAACAAATCGGGGATTGGGATAAACAGATTTCAGCTACGTGCGGCAAAATTTGTCACCTATGGGTAGTTTTGTGCGCCGCGGTGTCGACTTGCTCCTGATGTATATGATTTGCGCTGTTTTGTATACTCTAGATGAGAAATACTTGGGGTATATAAGGAAAAAATATTTCAGAGTGTACACAAGATCAGTTAAAAAATGTCCGTCGTGGCTACGTCCAAAAAATATTGTGGCAAACGTTACATCGCGAAAATTTTGCGACAGCAAGGACTGCCAATCTTAATAAAGTAAGTTGGTAAATTTTTTTCATGCATAATTATTTATTATTTTTAATAATCAATATTTCATACTTGCAGATTTTACTAGAAATAGTCAGAGAGAATAAATTTACAACCGTAAACGCTCATGAACTAAATCTGGTATGATTTTTCACAAAAACATTCTTTTATGATAATTATCATTTTTCATGTACATAAGAGTTGGGGAGAGTGATACACCGCACTCTCGCGCGATAAAATAACAAAGAGAGTAGGACTAAATACACACCTACTTATATTTACGTCAGTACATTGGTTCTAATACATTTTTAATATGTAATACTCCACTGTTGGAGATCGTTTTTTTTTTTTCTTTATCGTATCAAAGTTATAAGTAGGTGTTAATAGTAAAATCTTACTTAAGGGTATGGTTAGATTATAATTCACAACAATATTACTTATATTTTGCTCTATTATTTTCTGCTTATACGGTTGGCACATCTTGGACATAGCCAACCAGTTATGCCCCTGTAGTACCGCCACTTGTGAGATCCTTTTTTTTGTTCTCTATAGTAACTTTTACGACAGGTTTTACATTTATCACCACACACGACTTTTTTATTCAAGTGTCCAACCATTAAAGTCTTTATAATTTTATCGCACACTCCACAGTCATATTCGGCATTGGGAAATTCTTTGAACACTTCACTTGATGGTCCTGCCGATTGTTCTCAGTCATTTACGTATCGCACGTAATCGAAATCATTTTATATAGAAACAACACAAATGTCACTTGTTACATCGATAGAAGTATCACTATTATCACCATTATACTCTAAAACAACACTTTCATTATTTGTAAAAAATTCTACTCCTACAGATACATCACGTTATTCACTGTCAATTTCTTCAACACTGTCCAAATCACTTTTAAGATCGTAATTATTAGCAATCACAGTTTTTCTGTCACATTCGCTATCACTGTTGTCAATATACTCATTGTCAATGCGAATAACAATGTCGGTTTTTTGGTCATACTCATCGTCATAATCGCTAAAGTGCACTACATCAATGTAACTATCACTGCCACTGCACTCTCCACTTGTAGAGGGCAGAACTTTTTGTTCGTAGTTCACGGGTAATTGTATCTGTGGTCAATCATCATCAGCCGGCAAGAGGCGCAGTTGTCTCGGAGCGTAAGTTATGACACCACAATCAGTAACAAACACCTTCCTTTTTTTGATAGAAAGCAGATATGGCACGGTAACGTTATCATTCCCCACACCACTTGGGCCACTACCACTACTGAGAACACTCATTTTTTTTTTTATTTTTTTTAAGTTCCCATTTCACATATTATGATGTACACTGATCACACAAATTATCCCAATTCATAAAATATTTTTCTCTTACACATAACACTTCACATTAAAAATCTTCTTCTTTCTGATGCAGTATATATATTGAACACACAAAACAGCATACATGCATAACGATCCTTTTGTACATACACCATCAAATGCAAAGGGTTAGAGTTATTTTTGGCGTTGAAAAATTTACTATTGGGATACCATTAAGTACTTTTGTTTATAAGTCCAGGAGTTATATTATTTACTTCTTCAATGCTAAAAACATGTAATCTGAAAATTCTGTAGTAACTTTTTCACAATAACACTTCCGCCACGACGTTTTCTCCAATGCAGACAAATGGAAATAATCTACGACGTCTAAATCTTATCACACTATCAAGACGCGGGTTCACTACTGAAACTACTGCACTTTCTATAGTAGCTATAGGAAAATCGTCGGGAACGATTATCTCCTCGTTTCCAATCATTCCTAGCAAGTAAAGCGAGCGCTACAATTTGCGGAGATTCACTGTGACCGATCGCGATTTTAGAACGATGCTACCCTATGGACGTGTCCATCACAGTCAGTAGCATCGAGCAAACTGAGTGAAGACGGAATGATTAAAATGTAGTACGAAGGTATATTTTCAAGAGATTGAATTTGATAAGCAAACATTGCTCCTCCATCTCTCTCTCTCTTTCATGAAAACATGCTGATTGTCAGCGAAGAAAAGAGACCGTAAAAATGTTTTTAAGATCTCTTTCTCACGTGTAGAAGAAAGAAGTTTAGGACAGAGCTAATCTGTCGAAGCTCCTGGGTGTAGAGTTACATGAACATGCTCGCCCGTACATATAATACAATACCTACGGTGATCTTCGAAGAGAGGAATCGTCGCAGCGATCACATTACAGATGTTAAAAGGCGTAATCAGTTTGCCAAGTAATAAGATGTACTTTTATGTAGAGACGTACTTCTTCCTTGCTTTTTTTTATGTGAATCGTGAAATATACGATCTTTCCGTCACCAAGACAGCATTCTACTCTGCAAGAAACTCGGTTACTCGAGTGAAATAAAAAATTTTCAGCAATTGATTTTTTTCAGTACGCTTTGTGCCGCGACAAATTCTTACATAGAAAATAAAAATCTGTCCAGGAGTCTTAAGTTACGTACACGCGTGCTCTATTTGTTGTGCTTCTAGACGGTCTAACATTTTTGTATACTATTACAATGACACGGGCTCCTTCGATTCGCTACTACACTAACTGCTACGATGTTGCACGTTCAATCATACGTAGCAGCGGCGGACATTTTTAACTGATCTTGTTGTTTTGTCTCGACAGTAATTTGTTTTTTTTTAATACAAAAAGCAGTTCTCCCTCGCACTCTCGATAAGCCTTAAACTTGCACAGCTTATAATATTATACTTATTTCGCCTAAAGTACAAAAGTAAATGTTTCGGGTCTTGTTACTTACTGCTTCAAAAACAGTATCGTAACAATGCCAACCACTCCACTCACGACACTAACGACTTCTCAACAATGGAGGAAATGTTGCTCTAATTTTCTCGAAACTGACTTCATAAATTTAACAAAATCTATAATGGTTGTTCAACAGTAAAATGCACTGCATTCTACCACTGCATTCATTCTAATTCGATGGAAAGGGAACAAAGGACGACGTCTGAATCGTATCGCATGCTCACGATGTACCTGTAAGTCTATTAGCGGTATGATTCTATTGTCAATTTTAGAAGCATCCTTGTCACGGGTGTTGCCATTATTTATCCATAATGTCAAACTAGACTTTGCTGAAAACCTGAGTGACCGCGGCGTGGGCCCCGCTGCGTGCGCACCGATCGCGAGTCCGTGAACGTTTTTGGACTGCTCATGGAAGGGCAAGGGTGGCTTGTGCGACCAATCCGCTCGTTTGACCCATTATCATCGCACCACTGCCGCGGCCGCTGCTCAGATTTGCGGTTAGGATTAGTGCAAAGGCTTCTCGCGCGACCGATCAGCTCGGTCCGTTGGCTCGAGCTCTAGGCAATCTTACCGCTCAGCACCTACCGGGAAACATTGTGACATTGGAGGAAGAAAAATTTCCAGAACATTCGCTTCTTACTCTCAATTATTTCATACAACGCCAGTGACTGTGCTGCATTGCCGTGTTTTGTAGCAGAAGTTTCTACATTGAAAAAACTGAGGCCCGTCTCGGCTACCACATGTGAGTAATAGCCTATTCGTTCCCAAATACTGTCGTCAATACGACCAACTACTGTGTGACCGCTGTTGAGCCATAGTGAGAGCTGACCCAATGCTGTAGGGCGTACGCACAGTATAGTAAGTCAAGCTGTGGATGCTACTACGATCCAGGATTTTTTCAGTGTATGTGCCACTTATGATAGTGTAGGTGTTTTTTCAGTGTCCGACCCACTGTCTTATAGAGCTTCCCGGAAGCTTCTTTACAAAGGGATGGTCGCTGCTGGCGGCGGTGGTCATCACAAATTAGCAGCTAGGTGTGCACACACGCGTGCGCGGGCGCGGTCCAACCAAACGAAACTGGAAAAAGTGTTCTGCGTTTTCTTTTTCCTCTCTCTTAATAATTTTTTTTTTACTCATTCCTCTGTTCTACGATCAAGAGCTTTCGCATAAGTGGTTATGAGTTTTCCCCACATGGCTTTCTCCCCCCACTCTCTTCCCATAAGTCTCTTCGTGACTAGTGACACACACACACACACACACACACACACACACACATGCGCACACACACGCGAGTGCGATATATACAGGCGAAACTTTAATTGTGTTGAAGTAAATCCCGACCAATCTTGCACCGACGGGAAAATCGTATGCTGCACGATCCGTTCTTCCTCTACAATGGTAGAGGTGATGGTTAATCAGTCGTGTGAAAGAAAGTGATGCAACATCAGAAAGATTTAAAAAAAATCGGCTCTATTTCTTTTCCACAAAAGCTTAGCGATAGATGTCAGCAAATAATATAACAAGTCCCAGAAAGGAATTTCATAACATCTTTCCGTCATTATATTCCCACGTAAGCTCGATGATGATTGTCAGCGGAAAACGAAACTGACATTGTTTTGAATTTTCGTAAATCGCTGATTAACGTCGGTCTGCAACATTAAATCGTCTCGACCAAGAGGATTTTTCTTTCCCACGATAGTTGAACGGTAGTTGTCAGCGGATAACACAATAGATACTGTTTTAAATTTTTACAAACTGCCAATCGTTCAGCAAAGTTGAATCCGTGTAACTCTATAGTATTTTAGATTGTGAAAATGTAGAGTATGAACGCGCGTCAACCTATGAAAATTAATACGTTTTTACTCTAGCAGTGGAGCACGCTGCCCGCGAGCGCTTTGTAACTTAGATCGTCGGTGGCGGTGGCAGCAGTGGTGGTGGTGGTGGTCATCATCAATAAGTTCAAACAACATCAGTGACTACGCTGCATCGCGCGCGCTAAAAACCTGTGGCCCGTCGTGGTTGCCAGAGAAAGCGTATGGTTTTTACTTTCTACTTCCACGCAAGGCCAAGCACTAGTCTAACGCGCTATCCCTGTTTTTTTTGTACTTGTATGTAATACGCATATACATTCATCATGTTTCGTTTTACAAAATATATGTGCGTTGGAGAAGTACTAATGTCTGCTCAGTAATTATGCTAAATATAACATATTTCATTTTCCCACTTCTCTCTTAGTGGTATGTTCACGCCAAGAATCAGTTGGCAATATGCTATCAGAGGATAAAGAGTCTCCAAAAGCCGGGACCAGTGAACCGCTGGTTGGTGTTGTGTTCAGAATATATATACATTCTAGAATAAAAGTGGGATTTCCTTCCTTGTGAACCGCACAGTCGACCCCTCCCCCTCTCTGAAGGTGTTATGGCTTATTAAGACGGTCTATGGCGGTGTCACACACATTTACTGACACACACACACGCACACACACACACACGTGAAGTTTTCACATAGGTGGCTGTAAGTTTTCCTACATTTCTTTCTACTCCCACTTTTTTCTCAGCCGCCTCTCGGTGACCAGTGACACATACTTACACTACTCCATTTCGTGACTCATACACGTGAGCGCCACTCTGGGCATGCTAAAGTAAATCTCGACCGTTCTGCAAAAATCAGTTGGCAATATACTCTCGGAGGATAAAGAGCCTTCAAAAGCTGAGACCAGAGAACGCGCATGAACTGCAGGTTGGTGGATTATTGAAATTTATATATATTGTAAAAAAAAGTGGGATTTCCATCCTTGTGGGCTGCACAGCACCCCCTCGTTTAAGGTGTTGTGGTTTATTAAGACGGCCTATAGTTTCGTCGTCACACACACGCACACACTTACGTACACAAACACACACACACACACACACATAAAGTTTTCACGTAGGTGGCTGTGAGTTTTCCTACATTTCTTTCTTTTCCCACTTTCTTTCCAACCACCTCTCCATGACCAGTAACACACACGCGCACACACACATACACACACTTACACGTCTTTATCGCGCAACACATTTAAAATAGCGCCCCTCTGGGTATGCTGAAGTAAATCCTTACCACTTTTACACACACACACAACTCGATTGCGCGGTACATACACATAAGCGCCATTATAGACTCTCCGCTAATACTCTATACATACAACATAAATGCTACACTTTGAGTGTGGTCTATTGCATGCTACACTTTGGGTGTGGTCTAGTGCGCTTTCTCTTACTCTCCTACTTTCTCTTTCCCTCTCCCTCTCTTCTTTGATTCATTTCATTAGCCGTCCTCAATTGTGGAGGGGGGAGAGCATCGTACTTTCTCTTTTCGATGCACTGCGACACAGTAGCTCGTTCGTAAAGCCTTAGTAGTCCAGGTGATAGGGGTTTGTTGTGATGGGCCACTGTGGCGCAATAACTACTTTCATCTTTAAATACTCAACCAAGTAATTATAGTAAAAAAAATGCAGATTTCTTATCTACTTACATTACCATTATTGGCAAAGCGAATTTATTTTTTGAATGCATTAAATATATCTATTTTAACTTGAACTAGACACGGTTTTAAATACTATCGCTTTTCCTGCTTGTTAGCCTCGACTTTAGCGACTATCCTTATAAGGATCAATTTATGAATTGGTCTTGTTAGGATATAGATACTTGTCCTGACCTTTACCACTCTGACAAGAGATTTTGAGTCCGTGCAAACCTCAGCTATCCTACCAAGGAGCCATCTCCCGGGTAAAGTTAACTTTTTCTTAATAAGGACATTATGTCCAGTCTGCATGGATCTTTGTGGTAATAGCCACTTAGAGCGAGTTTGAAGAGTATTGTGGTACTCGGAGGACCAACGCTTTCCAAAAACTTGGACAAGCTGCGTATTCATTTGCCAGCGGTGAAAAGAAGATATTTTATCCAAAGAGACGTCTGGCTCGGGCAAACAGTAAGAGGGTCTCAAGGTTATCAAATGAGCAGGAGTAAGAGGGCTTAAATCATTGGGATCACCCGTAAGATAACTTAAGGGCCAGAAGTTCAGACAGGACTCGATTTGACAGAGGAGAGTAGAAAACTCAACAAACGTAAGGACTTGGTCCCCAATTATGCGTTTTAGATGAATGTTTGGGAACTTGACAGCAGCTTCTAAGATACCACCAAAGTATGGTGCAGAGGAAGGGTTAAAGTGCCTTTGAGTGCTAAACGTCGATAAATTTTTAGAAAAAATACTAGATTGGCCTTGAGCCTTCCAAATTTTGTTTTATTTTTGTCAGCACTAACAAAATTCGTTCCTTGGCTGGACAAAAAGTCAATGCACTGACCTTACCGAGGCACAAATCGGTGAAAGGCACCAATAAAGGATCCAGAAGTGTAGTCCTCTACGACTTCTAAATGCACAGCCTTGGTTGCCATGCAAACAAAAACCACGATATGACAATTGAGGGTGCTCTTTCCTCGACATTTAAAAAGTCGATTCGGGGAAGGGCCAGCATAGTCAAATTCAGTCCTTTGAAAGGGAGGGGTAGGTGTAACCTGACAATTGGGTAAATCACCCATCAGCTGATTCTGGGTTTTGGCTTTGTAACTTTTACAGGTAAAACAATGGCTTATCTAGGCACGGACTATCCAAGCCGCATGGTGCCTCTCGTCCCTTTTAAATCTTCTCTCCAATCGATTGTACATAGCAACGGAGGACTGATAGGAGATTTTACGTAATGCCTCAAAATGTACCGAGGATGACTTGAAAGGTAGTCTTACTAAAATCAACCGTTAGGTAAACGGAAATGTGTGCGAGCGAAATTGTCTTCGAACTCGGAGTCCTCAGGACTTAATCTCGGCTTTACCAAAGGCTCCTTTGCTAACCAAAATTTCTGTACCAGTTAATATAGATCTGATTCTTCAAAAACATGCGACGTTAGCAGGTTGATTAATTTTAGAAGTCAATGGCACACTAACAGGACCAGATAGAAGCAAACCTAGCTCAGAAGAAGAAGCGATTGGTGAATTGGTTTTACCTTTTCCAACTGACTCATTAATAATGATGGGATGAACCGACGCATAAGGCACCACGTCTTTTCTATCAAGACTAAAGAATTCTGGGTCAGCTAACTCTAACCCATTTAAGTGACTTTTATCAAGTATCTCCTTGCACCACGGAGGTTTGTAAGAAGATATTCGAGGAACCACCAATGCTTTGACTTCGCAACCAAAGTCGGAATCAAAATGAGGCTTTATAATAAAGCTGACTGACCTTTTCACAGTCACAAAATGATCTCCAAAATCGGTTAAAGAGACGTTTGTTCTTTGAGACTGAAGGGTCAGAACGTTGTAGAAAAAGGTTGACAAAAGAGAGGACTGCGAACACTGGTCGATTAAACCTTGCCCTGAGTAAAGTGCATTGGCATCAATCGCATAAATAATAGCAGTGGCAAGAAGAACATTACAAGCCTTAGAAAGACTGAGAGAATCGATTACATTCACATTAAGACACGACCTGCCCTTGACAGCGGAGCTTTGAGAGCGGTCAGAACCCTTGTCTTCTTTAATAGCACCCTCGTGTTTCTGAACCGACTTACCAAAGTAACTTAAATGCATCAGCGTGTAATGCCTCTTGTGGCGAATAGCGAAATCAAACCTTGATTTGCAAGCCCTTTTCGAATGTTTACCAAGACAATTTAAGCAAAGATGTTCACTGTCGATAAATTGCTTCTTCTCATTCCACCTTATATTCTTAAAATCATTACACAGATGCAAACGGTGACCTTGGTATCCACAATTGCACTAAGGACTGTCAGGGTCGACCCGAGTAGCAGTTTGATGAACTGTTAGCAATTTATAAGGCTTGGTCCTTAGATTTTCAGAATTGCTACTAGGCGAGGATTTTTGGTAGAATTCTCTAAAGTTATAATCTGACCTGCTATAAAATCACGTAACTGTTGAACGGTCGGAGACACGCTGCTACTATCATGGTTCCTCTGCCAGTCGTTACTTGTAGAAAAACGAACTTACTAGCTACTAATGCCACAAAGATGTCCTCATCGCCCTAACGTCTACCTAAAGCTAACGAAGAATCATAAGGACAGATTATCTCTTCGGACAACCTTTTTATTTTTCTTAATGGACCAGTTTTACTTAGTTGGCAATTTAAAATAGAATTGGTGTAAGTTGTAACAAGGCGTCTATGATTGTCGTAAAATCTGAGGAGAGCCCCCGAGGCTTGGGTGTAGTTTTCCTCAGACAGAGGGATGTTTCTTATCAGGTCAGAGGCCTCGTCTGAGACGTGGGTGCAAATATGCTGGTATTGGATAATCCCAGGCAAGTCTACTTTCCTATGAACTAGGGCTCGGAAGACATCACGGAAGCTCTTCCAGTTCTCAAGGTTGCCGTTGAAGACTGGAAGATCTATTGATGGCAAGAAAGCGTAGCTTTGAGAAGCGTTCTGAGCAGGCACTAGGTTTGCAGGTACAGAAGGGATGGCGTTAATACTAGCAATGTTAAACAAATGGTCCCCAAACTCCCCAACAACAGAGTAATACTTATCTCCACAATTCTCAAACACCTTATCAGTAAAGTAGGCATGTTAAGAGCCTTTAAACTCTCAAGTCAACTCATCGATTCATCTAATAACTTAACATACGCAAAGAGATCCTTAACTTGTTGAAGTCTCGACGTAGCTTGACCTCTTGTCATTTTAGCTACCCCAAGCTTTTTAAAGTTGAAACAAGAACCATTAATTTTTTAGAAGAAACCAAGCTGAGTGTTATAAGCAGCCTCCATTTTTCGGACTAACTGGAGTCGCAAAGGTAAATTCCTAGCGTACCAAAATCAGCGGAGCTAATAGGGTTCACAGAAAGTTTGAAGACTCGCTGAAATCAAGGTTACTAACAATCAATGTACCTAAAGGCAAAAAATGCACCTGAATTCCAACCCAAAACAACCTTGGTTCGAGTTGTCGAACTTTAAAACGTTACGCCTTGATTTATATTGAAAACAATTTATTGGTTCAAGTAATCAAATTTACGGCAAGTAAGTATAAGACAGCAAGAAGTCACAAGAGCAAGCACGAAGTTGGCCGCAGCAGATAGGCCCGTGATCCAACCACAACGGCAGCGGGGCAAGCTCGAGATGTCTCGTACTAAGAGGCCCATGCAGCTACAACAGTGGCAGTAGAGCGAGCTCGAGGTGGCTTGCACAGAGAGGCCCGCAGCAGCAACGGCAGCGGCAGCCAAGCAAGCTGAAAGTAGGTGGCCCGCAGCAGCAGGCAACAGCAGCGGTGCAGGCACGGGATGGCCTGCAGCAGAAAGGCCCGTAGCAGCAACAGCAACAGCGGGTACAGGCACGTGGTGGCCTACAGCAGAGAGGCCCGAAGACGTAAGCAGCAGCAGCGGGTGCGGGCACATGGTGGCCTGCAGCAGAGAGGCAAGCAGCAGCAGCGGGTGCAAGCACGGGGTGGCCTACAGCAGAGGAGCATGCAGCAGCAAGCAGCGGGTGCAGGCATAGGGTGGCCTGCAGCAGAAAGGCCCGCAGCAGCAAGAGCAACAAGGTGAGCAGCAGAAAGTGGCCCATGCAGTAGATGGACTATGGCCACACTCTGCAGCAACGTCAAGTGGTATATAACCTTGCAGTCGAGGGTTAAAACTTGTAATGGCTGCTCTCCCGCTCCACCGGAGCAGCGACACACTTGTCTCGTGACGCAAGAATGGCTGACGGGCGTGCACGAGATTGCTCGCGAAAAAAGGCTTTTGTGTAGTGTGTGTAGAAGTAGATAGAGTAACAGGCAACGCGATGGCACGTTGACCGCGTCTGCACCGTCGCTCGTTGGGTCCTGTAAAAGGAAATCCGTAATGGTGGTCTTACGCGTGGAAAACACGTGGCCCCAGAAACACACAATTCCTAACTCCTCGTGAAGGGTATCCGGCTCGAAGGACGATGTTCGAGATTGAAACATAAAGTGGACTGTAATTTATAAGCCGGATACTTGTGAGGAAAATTAGGGAGAGTTTCGAAGGCAGAAGCACGCTTTAATCACCACACAATATTTAACAAAATAAAGAGATATATTTTTAGAAATTCTCACACTATTAAGAAAACTACTGCGAAAGGATAATCATTTTTAACAGTGAATTTTGAAAGATGTTAAGTAATAAGCCGCGCGCAAGATATATCTCAAAGAAAGAAAAAGAAGCTGCACAACGGTGCGAGTAAGAAAAGAAGCAATTACGTAATTAAATATTAAACAGCAATACGCTGTGAGTTGCTTGTGCAAGTGTTAGGTGCGTACTGTTGGCCGTACAGCCAGAAAGCATGGAGTGAGACAATAGGCATTGGTCTGGGTGACCGATGGTCATGTAGGACCCTATACGCTGCTAACAATACAGAGTTACCCACAAAATTAAAAATATAACATTCTGATGTTATACAGCAACCATATGTAGATTTACATTGGTGCTTGGCGCTTAAGCTGGGTTTAAACCAAGTTCATATTTCTAAAGCGAGAAGTGTCTTTGCCAAATTTTACTAGAGTCGCTAGACTTTAGAGCTGTCTAAAATTCAACGTTACTGGGTCATGATCTTATTGGGGTTAGTTGGGTTTTAAGGTAATTTTCTCAGAGATTTGGCCGATAAAGACATTGACAGATTATTTTACGAAGAATATGGAAGCAGAGTGCGTAATAATTTATACATAAGCTTTTCAAAGTGGACAAGATATTAAAAAGTCGTGGTGAAGGACAGTCCAAAGGATATTTTGTCAGTTGGAAAGGTTTTCTTGAAGAGTTTAATTCATTGGTCAAGACTAATTATCTAAAAAAACATACAATGAAGGACGAGTTTTGCGTTGTGCTGCCTAGCAATAGTAGTATACAGTATTACCCTGATAATTGTACTACGCATTACGTGACAAGATTACCGCAACAAATTCGTTTGCAAGGTTAATGGGCTGCTAGTACACCACAGATTTAAATACCACTGGCGTTTCAATATGCAGTAAAAAATTTCAAACGAAAGATCATCGTAGGGACCATAGCACAACCACATACGACACTAGAAGAAGAACAAAAAGACAAGGCCGTCTCTTATGTTAATTCTTATATACGTCCCGGTCTTTACACGAAAATCGAAGAAATGAATAAAGAAATAGATAGTTATAATACCCTGTGGAGTCATCTGATTTTTAATTTGGAAATAGGCGGTTACGTAGGTGACAAGTTAGTCTGCCCTACAAATTCCAGCAGCGAATACGTAGACCGATCAACGTTGTCTGAAATGTTACATAAAATTCCTCGATTTAGAAGCATAAAAATTACTTTTGTTAAAAACAACGAGATTATATCAGTTCCTCCAGCTAATTTTGCCAATGCTCTACTGTTCGTGCTGATGGTTTACAGCGACATCTGTGAACTATACATCGTAGGAGACGTTCAATTACGTTTTTTGCGAGCGGTGTCATTGGACCTTGAAGATTACTCGTATGGTAGTACAAACAATAAGATTTTCTAACCTCCCATGTATAGCCACCGTGATTCAACTTGTTTTTCACCTTGAAAAACGATATAAGGGATAAATTGGTAAACTAATACTATTTTACTTTGGAACGTTAACAGTGGCCCATCATTTTAAACGACTGGATCAAAAATCGTGGATCTCTACGACGACTATTACATTCCACAGAGCGGTGGTAGGTGGAGTACGCTCATAATTCATCAAATCAGTGGCAGAGGAGTTGGACGACTTTACGTTAAGTCTTCCTATCAACGTGGTCACGAAAGTATCGGATCGTTTCTTGCCAGGGATTTCAACGAGTTTTGACCCCAAATCAAACGAGGTACCAGAGCTGTCGGTAAAAGAGCCTTTAGAGCAGGTATGAACATCATGTCTGAGGTCACCACTAGAAATATACTTTTCACGGATTCATTTCAGGATCGTATAAGGGGATCTGGCAACACGCTAGAAAGAAAGGCCAAAGAAAAATTAGATAAGTTTACAGAACGTTCGGGATATAAACTTGGTCGGCTCGATACGCCATTTGAGTTGCAACTGATCAATGGATCAGTTGATTATACGCGTGGTCGTCGTCAGACCAAAGATAAGAAGAAAAAGGTGAAAAGAGTGTGCAGTCATCGCAAAAAGAAAACAATAACAAAGACAAGTGTTGCATCACAGAAGACAAAGAAGAAGGGTAAAGAGAAGAGAATCGCTAGAAATATTTTTGATAGTTCAATAAAGAAAATGACTTTCTTGCACAGCCATTTGTGTTTGTGTTTAATGTCTGAGCTTTATTTGTTTGATATTCCACCGTTGCAAACAGCCATCAAAGGATTGCACTGGGTACAGTACAAACCAATATAGTCGCTAACGGACAATTCACCCAACGAATTTTTCGAACTAGGTAATGGCCAATAATATATCGGTCTTGTTTATAAGATGCTTAGTGTAAGCGTCAAATTATGTGTCAACGAAGATGTAGATATAAGTCCTAATATATTGGCTATTGTTACAAAAACTGGACCAATAAATAATTTCATGCATTCGCTGTTCAAACAAGTCGTTGTGTTCTTTACTCTGAGATCTGTATCGCCACCAAACAATACCCGCGCTTACAGAGTGCACCTGTAAATTTGATTAAATTACGTGCCTGCTGCAAAATCATCACGTTTGACGAGTGCGTTGTGGTATGACGATACATCATGAAAAATCGACGACGTGCTGCATGCTGACGTGGGTCTAGCAAAGTGGCATGCATTATTACCAGCAAAGAAATTATTTGTTCTCATTGTCGATCTTCATTGTGACGTGTGCAACCAGAAAAATTACTTATAAATGGCGTTGAAGTGAGAATGCGGTTAGTAAGATCTCGTGACGCTTTTTATCTCATATAGACACCTTAAATTTAGTATCTGTTCGCATCGAAGAACGCAATCTTTTAGAAAGACGAGCTGAAATAAGTCCATCCGCTTTGTTTGCCCATGCTAAAGTCTTGTTAAAGAGCACAGAAAAATATCCTCTGAATTCGATTTTTATCATTTAAACATTAGTTTTCTCTGCTTGTACATTGACGGTGCTCAAGTTCCTTCCAAGCTATTGCAACCTGACTTTAAAACTAATCATCTATACGTGGATGCTTACGATACCTTGCTTTCGGCCCTGGTGGTCACTTTCTCAACAAAGAAAACTTCATTGATGGCGAATCTTATCCACACAGATACTGTCTTTTTTCGGCATTCTTGGCTAACGAATTTTCACATTGGAACGTAATTTGACACGGTAGTGTAAGATTGGACGTTTGATTCACCGAAGCAGTAGCAGAGGCCCAGGAAGCTCAAAAAGTCTTAAAACCTCTTGTTCCAAAGAGTTTTAACTCAATCAAGTCGTATTTAGGCTTATCTTATTCCTTAGACCATAACCTACAAGGATTTAATCCTCTTAGGAGTATACCGACTCGTTACACATCTGTATTTGAGGTATATATACATAGAATATTGCGATAATTTGTGAAATCCAGATATTTGGGCCAATTTTTAGACAATTTTCTCAGCTACAAGTTTTAACGAGTGTTCGGTTCGAAGGACAATGCAAGTAAGTGTATCAAAATCTATAAAAAATACAATATCGTGGCCGAAACAGAATAGTGGACTAAATTTTTCTTTACGACTATGTCAACATGGGTATTGAATGAGAGGGAAGTTTTTAGTTTAGTACAATAAAGTATGTACAGTGATTAAAAATTCATTAAGTCGGCCGAAACAAAATGGCAGACTTACTTTTTTTCTACAACTATATTAATATGGGTATCAAATAAGAGAGAATTTTCAGTCAAAAATAAAAAAGTATGTACATTAACTAAAAATTTGATATGGTGGCTGAAAAAAATTTGCGTACTTATTTTTCTTTATAACCATAGAATATGAATATTAAACATGAGGGAATTTCCAGTCAAAAACAACAAAGTATGTGCAATAATTAAAAATTTCATCGGGTAGCCGAAAAAAAATGGTGGACTAACTTTTTCTTCTTAATCGTATCTATATGGGTATTAATTAAACAGTCGTGTTAAGTCTAATACAGTAAAGTATATACAGTAATTAAAAAATTAATATAGCGGACAAATCAAAATGGCGGACTACCGTTTTCCATGAAACTTATCCGTATAGGTAATAAATACATAGTAATTACAAGTAAAATACAGTCAGGTACGCCAATTTGTTAGAAACCTAATATAGCGGCTAATACAAGATGGCAAACTATCTTTGTCCGTATCGCTTCATAGTTACAGGTATCAAATATATTGGCTTGATAAGTGTATAAAAAAGCTACGAACATCTTTACCATAAACAAATTATTATTCACAAACAATTACATGAAGTGAAACATACGTATGGAAACAGAGTGATGCACATGTACAATTATACACAAAATTAAACAGGTTTCAGGCAAAGTTAAAAAAAAAGAAAAAAAACAATTTTGACACACCTATAAGTGCATATTTCTCACATTATTCTGTGAGTTTGTATCAATGGATTTACATTTATCGTAAAAACGCATAAGATATCTTATAATATTGTTATTGAAATCAGTTCCCTCGTAATAATTTAAAATATTGTATACATGCAAGCATTACCTCTGGTTTACATAAATATGTTTTTGTAAATGTCAATTCAATATTGAATGTAAACGTTGTTCTATCTTAACAAATTTTTTTTTTGTATTTAATATTGATACAAACCACATACATATAGATGCTCACATTGTACTGCAAAAAAAATATGCATAAACATCATATTGTCTGTTGAAATATTAATTAATTTGTGTTTGCATTATTCGCAGGCATGATAAAGTCTAATACAAAGTCACCAGACGGTTTGTATATTAAGAAAACAGCGTACTAGATTTCGTGAAGATATTAGTAAGATGTATTTATATAGACTTGTATTGATAACCAATAGTATAAAATATGCACAGATGCTGTAATATAAAATATTTTGAATACTTAATTTTTTTCAATAAACATAAATACATGTGCATACACGCACACGCACACAGTACGTAAACATCAAAGTATGTTTATTCCTTTATTTACGATTGAATAGAAAAATAATTAGAAAACTTTCGTTTCTTATTTCAAGAAGTCCTACATAACTATATCAAAATAGTTATTAAACATGATGTTTTGCCAATTTATTGCGGCCACCATATTGGTTTTTCCAATTCACGTGATATCCTGTGCGTAAATGTATGGTGTCACAAACGATTGTATACGTGAGTAACTGCAACCCATCAAGGTCCTTGGAAACAACCTCTTGTGTTCAACGTTTGTCGGTTTGCTAAACGTAAAAAAGCAAGGGTGCTTTCACCATAAAGTGTTAAGCAATCATTATCGATGATTTTTTTAAATAGGCAACCAAATATTATTAGTTAATTACTGCTGAACAACTACAGTACTATATACTTTTAGTTTGTAGTCATTGGACCCAAGTACGTGGATCAAAATATGGTATTCATACAAATCTTGATCAACCACGGGCAGTATGGCCAAACACGTTCTACAAGATATCTCACTTCTTTTTGGACTAAAATTAATCTAGTGTTACAAACAAAACTTCGGATGTATAATCTTAGATTTTATATTGAATTGTTAGTTACCGTATATACTGTACTGTATATGACTTAAAATTCCCTCTTATCTATTACCGTATTGATATAGTTGTAAAGAAAAAGTATTTCCGTCATTTTGTTTCGACCGCTACATATAATTTTAAGTACGTCCATACTTTATTGTATTTGACTGGAAACTCCCTCTTATTTGATACCCATATTGATATGGTTGTAAAGAAGAAGTTAGTCCGCCGTTCTGTTTTAGCCACCATATAGTATTTTTAATTGCTGTACATACTTTATCGTAATTAATTTGAAATGACCTCTTATTTGAATCACCTAATGATATAGTTGTCAAGAAAAAATCAGTCTGCCATATTGTTTCGGCCGCCATATTGTATTTTTTACCGTTTTTTATAGACTAACTTGCATTTTTCTTCGAACTATACACCGGTTAAAAATTGTAGCTGGATACGATCTAAGAAGATTGTTTGAAATTTGATCCAAATGTCTAGATTTCACGAATTACCGCAATATTCTATATGTATACCTAAATTACATATATTTAACTAGCTGTCACGCTCCTAAGGAAATCAGATCCTTGTAGGTTATGGTCTAAGGAATAAGATAAGATTAGATATGACTTAATCGAGTAAAATTTCGTTGGAAGCAGTGGTTTTGAGGCTTTTTGGGGCATTCTGGACCACTGTGCGCGATGACTATGACAGTAAACTGTATCGTTTATGCTAAGCACGAGAATATTCTCGAAATAGATGCATTACTTCAAGTCATTGTTGACTTTAGTGGTCAGATGGTGCTATTAAGTATAAACGGGTAATACATACTGATCCCTAAAGTTCACCGATTTGTGTATGTGATTTTCTATACATCATTGCGTCGTATCATGCAAATGCACTGGTTGAATCTGTAAATTCTACAATTAATCAATAAACGTACTTATCTTTATTGTCAATCACCTTAAACCTACTTTTTATCCTCTGTAATCACATTAATTTAAATATCATTTAATTAAAGAAGGTTATATCTTCCGGGATCCTCTTTAGTTAATACTTATGATAAAATTATAAAATAATACGCGTTCAGGGATTCTCAACTAAATAAAGTGGTGTTGTCCTCTCTCTAAATACGAAACCCCTTTTAGGATTTCTAAAACAGCTGTAATCTCTACCTCCGCTCACTAAAGTTGCGGAAAAGGTTGAGGTGAAGGGGGTTAGTAGTACGTGGTGGAAGGAGAAGGTGGCTGGGGAATGTTATGACAGGTCATAGCGAGGCAGCAACTACTCATATTGACTATAGCCATTCATTACCATCAGATCAGTAATAAGTATTTGCAAGTCCTCGAACCAATTGCATGTATTAACCATACTTGTACGACTTATAACCGAATTTTTATTTGTTCTTTTTGTTTACCTATGTGTTGTTTACCTATGAGGTACCAAAAGTTACACGGATGTTTTCGTAGAGGACACCGTCGAGCATCAATCAAATAAGTTCCAATTTGACTCATTCTCTTCGTCTTTGTCTTGTTCATCCGAAAAGGCCTGAGGCATACCCAAAATTCTCACCCTGGGAAGAGCTACAGCAGTGAGAACGCAACAGCCCAAAAATCGAGTTGTTGCAGTCTTTTAATTGTAGTCTAATTCCGAATAAAGTTATAGTATTAGCTCTGAAAGCGATTGTAAGCGCGTGAAAAGACCTTTAATTCAAGCTTTTATTGAGTAAAAAATGATAAACTGGGCGGCAGTTTTGAGAGATTAAAATTTTAATGTTTAAATTTATCATCACAAAGCTTTTTTACTATTTTAGCTTCAACTTGAACCACCCGTAGCTATCGCTATATTCAACACTTTTTACTTAACTTGGGCTTATATTAAAGATCTTATTACACGCTTTTGATTGCTTTCAAAGCCAATACTGTTGTTTAATCTAGAAGCGAGTTATAGTTAGACGAGTGGAAGTGTGATTTTAACGAAAAATTCGATTTTTGCGCTGTTGCGTTCTCACTGCTGTAGCTCTTCCCAGGGTAAGAATTTGGGGTATACCGCAGGCCATTCAGATGAACAAGACGAAGACGAAGAGAATGAGTCCCGTTAAAACTCATTTGATTGCTCCTAGACGGCGTGCTCTACGAAAACATCAATGTCGTTTTTGGTACCTCGAAAGGTAAAAAATAAAAGGAGATTTTCTGATATAAGTATTCAAGCGTGAATTTATGTTATGTATATTTAGGCATTAGGATAAAAATATTCAAATATAGGGGTTGGTGGGCCCCCCCCAGGCTAAATGCCTTTTTTTTGACTAACTATAATAGCGGCTGCTGTAGAGAACCGATCAAGATAAATCTTTTTAAAGCTTCACGGTAAAACATTTCAGAATAGTGTAAAAGTGGGCCAAAGTAAACAAAATTATAGGAGGGGTGAAAAAAAATCCGAAATACACCCTCCTTGACGGTCTTTTACTAGCATACGGATCCTTATTTTCTTCCAAAATATATCATCGCGTATAGTTATTTGGTCGCTAAACACGAATCTGACATCAGAATTTCGAAAATAAAAATGACGGATCTAATATATTGGTCAAAAAATTAAAAAAATCTCTGAAATATATAATAATCTGTCTATAGGGCTTTGTTGGGTTATTCAAATTAAATATTCTAATTTTTCTCTAAATTTCGTAATAGCAGATTTTAGAAGACAACGAAGATTTAAATAAATGTATTTTTAATAGCATATGATGATTAAATGACGTAGAAAACCTTCTAATAGATATAACTATAAATTATTTGAGGCTTACTTTTGTCAACTTTTAACTAGATGAAGGCAGTACTAAGTGTATTGTCTACTGTATGGAAAAATTTTTGTCTGCTATTAAGGAAGATCGATCAAGAGTCTGCGTACTGCTACCCAAACAATAAGGGTTACAGATCACGGGTAAGCCTAAGGTCAATTATATTTAACTTCAGGCAGCAATACTGCAAAACTGCAATTATGACTATATCCAAATTTTTTAAGGAAGATTTGATGACTTCACGAAATTTTGACCATAATAATGCTACTGCCCTCTATATTAAAATCAAATGCACACCTAATACTTTAATAAGCTAATTGAATAAAGCGGACCTTTTAACTGCGAATTAAGTGGAGGTCTGTGATAATATTTTTGAATAATGTTGCATTGCATACAGCCTCAGAGCTTTAATTAATTAAGATAAACATTTTAAAATAGATCGTCGGTTTTTCCAAAGCATGTCACAGGAAAAAAAGTAAATGATCTAAGCTACTTCGTTGAGCTTGAACCTTATAATTACAAACTCTAAATATCAAAGCTTTTTTAAGGATATTATGTAATTTAGTTACATTCTGATTTAATTTGAGATTAGTTAAAAATCAATATTCATTACTTAATTTAAAAAATTATTATTTGCACACACAAATTATAAGTCATCAAGATTGCAACTAACTATTCATGGACTTATATTGTTAGTTTGAACTCATTTTTGTTCAGCATCGAATTTTAATTGTTATTGTGGCATTTATAAATAAAAAATTTTTAAAAACCAGCTTCTTACAAATTAATACATAGATGATGAATATTGATAAGCTAAATATTACTTAAATAAAATTTACAAGCCATAAAAGTATGTAGCTATAAGCTTAAAATGTAGGGCCAGTTATGCTAGAGAGAAGTCTCAAAAATCGATATTATTGGAACTGCAAATCTATAAACTCATGTAAAAAAATTTTTATTTATTGACAATTGTAGCATTTAATCTATTTCTTGTATTCATGTACATCCGTAGTTATTATTAAAACCGGTCTTTTACGATCCTTTTTTTTTTATGGTAAGCTTGTTTCCATCATCAACAATGTATCATTTTTGTATATCGATGTCTAACAAGTAAACATAATAAAAAATAATGACAAAAATCATTATTTTAGATACTTTATTCAAACTCCTCATAGTTCTTCTAACTTTTTTACAACTTATCTTTAATCTCGTAGTATCTGCCATTTTCTCTATAGTAAAGTGATATTGTAATGTGAGGCAATTGATCTAACACAAAACTTCAGATAACTTGTAAAATCAAAACGTTACTCATTACCGATTTTTTAGAAATTTCCAATCTTTTCTCAGACAGTAAAACAAATTTTTCTATACAAAAAATAAACGTTTACCATAAAAATCATCAAGGTCACAGCAGAACATACGCAATAATATTTAAGTGCATCCAAATTTTTAATTCAATATACTGCTAAGTGCTTTCACGCTTATACAGTTTATCTCAGTAGCCTGCTATCAGCCAACTATTCTACATTTATTATTTGTTATGTATTTTCTAAGCTTCGAAAAATGTTTGACTAGTGCGTTTGGAACTTCATGCTTATTTACTATATGTTATTGAAATAAACTTAAGTTTGCAAAAAACACTCTTGTGTATATATTAGCATTACTGGTATACATAGCTATCCATACATTGATGAACTAAAATTTTGCACAACAAACGCTTTACGATAAGAAAATTTTATCCTGTTTTCCACCCTACGCCCACTTATTCAATTTTTTCAGTTTTTTCTCGGACCGTGTACTGAGATGCAAATAGTTTATAAAACCTAATTAAGGTTATTTACAGTACTTGATAAATAAGGGGTAACGTTTTTTTTGTTGGTTACAACCGTATTAGAATTTAATTTGTGATTCCAGAAATTCCGGTTATCTTAAAAATTTTATATACAATCCAGAAATCCTAGTCATTTAAAAAACTTCAAAAAAATCTGGCTAATTGCAGATTTTTTTTCGAGACATCTCGGAAATTATGAGACAAGACGAAATTTTAAGAATATACACGAGATTTGGAGAAAAATTTCGAGACGAGAAATCTTGAGACGAGATCTTGAAATTTCGAGATGAGACTAGAAATCTCACAAGATTTTTTTGTCTTGCACAGTCCTAGTTTAGTTATTGGATCAATATACAAATTAGTGTAGCACTACTAAGTAATTATTACTATTATTTCTATGATAACTGGAAAATAGCTAGCATACCAGCTCATATAAAATTCTATACCTGCTGTCAACATAGAAATAGAAAATTTTATACATCTCCTACCTAAGTTGATACACTTGCATGATAGAATTTCCCGATAAAACAAGAACCAAAATCTAGATAAACAAAAGAGTTGTTGGAAGAGAGAATAAGTTATAATGGTAACCACACTCACATAAAAAGACATCGATAATAATTGAGTGGATGTAACGTACCCAACATAGAATTTAAGCTACTTTTACTGGAACAATCATTGACCTTATGGTATGACGTTTTGAGAAGACTCACTGACTGGTATCTCGTGAAGTATTATATTTTTTTAAAATCTACCTTTAAAGGAAATTTAAAAACGCAGACACATGTACCGTATGTTTAGTTCATTGATTTGATGAAATATATCGACGTAATATTTGAATAATATTTTATCAAACCAGATTTCTAAAGAATAATAATCTGCACCACTTGTTGTTATACCACTAGGTGGGAAAATAATTTGCTCATTCTCATGAAAATATCGTATTTTTTTATGAAGTTTCAAAGAAATGAAAACGATTCATTATCACTTTATTAAGGATATATTTTCTCGAAAATTCGTAGAATAATATAAGAAACTTTTTTACCACCTTTTCTAGAAAGACATCCTATAATATTTAATCATAAAATAGTGTTAAGAAATGTATCTACTAAAATCTTAGTCATCGTACAGATTCCGCCACACAAAATTTTTTAATAATAGTGAAAGATGCACAGTTACCCCAAAAAAAACTTTGATTGCCAATTTTTATACGTTTTTACAAATTTTCCAACTTTTTTGGCAGCCGATTTGGATCCACTATTTTTAATTTCAGAATTCTGCCAAAATGTTTTGGCTCAGCAACCTCCAAAACCTCAAAAAACAGATTTTTATGCATATTTACAAATTTTTTAAAATAATTTGGCCACTAATTGGATACGGCATTTTGATTTTGAAATTATATAGTTAGATTCGTGCTCAACGACCCAAAAATCATATGCAATCATAAATTTTAGAAGAAAATAAGGATCTGTGTGCTTCAAGGAAAATGATATTCTTTAAAAACTGTCAGGGGGTGCATTTGGGGGTTGTCTCCCCCATAAAATTTTTTTTACTTCTGTGTACTTTTTTGTTATTCCGTGATGTTTTTTCTTGAAGCCCCAAAAAGATTTATTCAATCAATTAAATACAGCAGCCACTATTTCATTTAGTCACAAGCCGTGTTCGGCACCAACAAAGCTAGATATATTAATAATGATATGTGGATTTATTGTTATTAATTATTTTAACAGTTATTACGAGAATCTGTTCAAATTTTTATTCTTTTCTTGAGCTATGTAAGCAGATCATCGAATCCTAATTTGATTTGCAATATCATTAAAATATTCATTTTATGAAATTCTCAGTAATATAAAATGTCTGCAGCCATAAAAAAAGCAACCGAGCTTTTAAAAGTATTTGATCTTAAACTGTAAGATTGTAAAGAAATGAATACAACCATCACACGATAATCTGATGTAAAATGCTTGAAACTGTATATTGTCTGTTACCAGTTGAATAATAACAGCAATCATGTCTGATAATTCTAAATATCCAGCTATTAATGGTTATTCAATCATGAGGGCATTTTCTAGTAAAAGATCCACGTAAAATCTTCTTAAAATCAAATTTGGTTCTACGTCTGGTCAATTTTAAAATCACGCAGTAAATTGAAACAGATTTTAAAATTACATTTAGCCAAAAAATCGTTATAAATCAATAAAATCGGGTAAATATATACTGAGACACAAAGTAGATGATAAATAAATGTTTCAATGTTATCCACAATGTAAATTGACGGAAATTCTCTTAACGTAATAAGTAATATATCATGAAGTGATTATTAATGAATTATGTAACAAAGAGAAACCCTGATCAACCTTTCAAAAGATCAAGGCGTATTAGAGAAGTATACAGCGCTGATTTAAAGAAAACTTAGTCTGGATAGCGGGGTTAAGCATCTAAAAACCATTTATTTCGTTAAAAATTCTTTAATCAATGCTCTCTATAAAAAAAATACAGGCATTTAGCATCAAAAAATGTCTATGTGCCCCCACACAGATGAACGACAGACGTAATATAGACACATATTCATATATCATTTATTAGGTTGCATACCTCTCACAGTAATTCATAAACATTGAATTCTCCAGCAACCTCTTGCGTTTTTTCATACATAAATGTAAACCAAGCTCTACCTACCAGAAAAAAATTAGTAAGAAACAACAGTTGGCGTAATTCACGGCACCCTGATAGCTTAATTGGCTAAACGACTATCCAATAAGCAGGAGGTTGTGTGTTTAAACCCCATTTAGGGGATACTTTTTGTCTTTTCCTTCTACTTGTACTGATCTGACTTAGTTCGTTTCTAGTTTACGATACGAATTTCCCGTAGATTTATTGGTTTTGATCGATGTTAATTAGTATGAATCATTGTTTATCATCAAGGAAATACGGCAATTCGTGTTAAGAGAGCTTTATATTCCTCCTGATAAATAAACTGTATCTGTGATATAGATCCTTATTATGTAGTTGTTTTTAGATCGATGTTAACCTTCCACCACACACCGCCCCAAGCTGCCCACCAACCGCCATGGTGACGTTTATACCAAAAAATTATGTCTTAATGAAAAAATTTTCTTTGTCGCTAGTTTCTTAGTACTATCATATGCAAGACAAAACAACTTTTGCTTTTTGGAACCGGCCAACACAGAGAACAGTTGTATCACATACTGTTTCATTTTTAAGTTTTATTTACCTGGAAATTTTGCAAATACTAGTAAATAATTTGTACTAAACTATCAAACAATTTTTTTTAAGTTTAAGTGCAGGTGGAAACCGTTTGAAATCCTGTTGCGGGTGCAGAAATCACAGAAAAGTTACAGCCTTTTTGTTTCGGACGGTTGTCATTTACAATTAAATAATGAAAGACTCCATGATAGCAAGAATCAGGTGTGTGGCTGATTAAATATGGCTTTTTTTCTATCTTTATTCTTAATAAGTTCCATCAAAAATATCCCGTATTAAATAATTTTAGAAAGTACTAGTTTTCAAAGAGTATTGTTAAATGAACCGACAAAATTTCTTGTAAAATTATTTATTTTCTTCCTCATACTCCTTGATTTGTTAAAATTATAGAAACGTGCAAAACGATTGTTAACGAATATAGATGCACGAGTCTGAAATTTTTTTTTCGTTTTTTAATTATTCACATTTTTATCTTGAAAAAGTTTAAATGTAGCACCATGCGTGCCATTTAATAGGGAAAGCGTTCCCTCGTTGCGATTTAAATTATAAGATGCTTCTGTAAAGTACCATTTCGATGAAAGAAGCTTAGTATGTATCAATAATTTTTACTAATGTTTATAACATTAGCGTTAAGCTGGGCTCGCATTTAAAAGATTATATCCCATAAAATAAAGAGTCCTAAGCAGTTCAATATTTTGACTGTATTTTGACTTTTTATCTCAAAATACACGAAAACGTAAGCCAGTGCACTTAAAGGAATTTTTTTTTCTTTTTATTTCCTGTTCATTAATAAATTATTTAAAATAAACTTGCATTCTGCTATAGTTCTATATTTTTATACTAATGCAAAACGCTTAGGTCACCGTTACTTTCTCTCTCTCTTGATAAAAAGTTTTTTCTTGCGGATCAAGAAAATGCGATGGAAGTAAACTGAAAGGTTTTAGCGTGCTGATATTTTCCAAGATATTTGGAGATCATAAGCGTCGCAAAATTTGTCTTCGGTATTAATGTCCATCATATAAAGAAATTTTTTTAGAAATTTAGCGCATTAAGTTACAGAATTTCAATTATATAAATTTATACTATCCTTTACTTATAGAGATGCATGAAGAATGTAATGATTTATTTTTGTTTTTTAGATACGCAAGCCAAACTTTTTTATTAGAATAACTAATTAAAACAATTTGATTTTTAAAGTTTTGACTTTGCAACTTAAATAAGTCATTTTTTTGATGCGTTCAAATACATCCTTAAGTCATAATAATTAAAAAATATTTTTTATAAATAATTTAGCACATTCAAGATTCGTAGTTCTTATAAAGACATTATCCTAAAAAGCATGAGTAGTGTGAACAAATTTCGTCGCTGCATAAAGACCAACTATTTTGTGTAATATTCGATAATTTTTTTTTTCTAATAATAAATTATAACACATCAATTATTCACAGGCAAATCAAATTTCTGTCTTTTTGAACATTGCATATTCTGATGTGACTGATACGATTTATCTTTTTAGCATACATATCATTTGTATAACAATTATTTAAGTGATACTTAAAACAGTCTGTAAAATTATAAAACAATTGTTACCTAATTGTACTATGATTTCGTATAAAAAATAATACACTGATTTATTTTAAGGATTTTATAGACGTATAGTATACTTTTAAACAACTGAACAGGATAGGAACAAAATAAGAACTAAAGCCTGATAGGACAAATAACAGAGTTAATTAGTTTTTCACAACATGTATCTTTTATAACTTGAGCCATTGATTTGACTGAGCCCAAACTATCAAGCTTTGGTTTGATTTTGGAATTGTCTTATCCTAAATACAAGACATTATTGCTGACTTACAATTTCAAGCTAATACATGGAGTCAGTGATATATTTTATCATGACGTACATCAGCTTCTTATTTTATACGAACACGACTTCATTAAGACCTACATAAAACGCATGGACTGTCAAGCTCGGTGGATCCAAACAACATAATACAATAAATCCATTCTCACGTATTCTTAAGATAGTATGTTAGGCTCACAGTTTGGGAGATTCCTAAGGAGGATAGGGCAAGAGATACTGTATCAACTTGGGATCATTTTGCTGCGAACTGCACTATTACGTTCAACTCACTAGTGCTCACATAATTGTTGACAAATTATCACCAAAAAATTATGAGTCATTTATAAACTTATATGATTTCCATGAGTTCTTTTCAAAATTCGATAACTTTCTTCAGTGTTTCAGAAACAATTATAACTACAAATTAACAGAGCACAATTGCTTCAATCAACAAAAGTCTGCCATAAATTTTAGAAATTACAAAATTTATTAGCATAATGTTGTTCTATTGTCTCTTAAAATAATCCGTACAAAATTTCAGGTCAAAATCTTGAGTAGAAAAGTTTAGAAGAATTTTTTCGAAGTTTGCGATTTTTCAACGAGAACACGGTTGGATTTAGGAATATACTTTATAGACAACTTTTTGTTCAAAATCAGCTAAGAAATCAGAAAACATTTTTTTCACAAAAAAGCAGATTTTTATTTTTTCATATAATTTGTCAATTGAATAATTGACCATAGAAACCGAGACCAACCATCAGAAACCGTGTTTACCTGGCCAAAATACATACAAATAAAAAAACAAGTGGACTTGTAGAAGTCCATGCATATGTGGAACACCAAGCAAGTGATCGCTAGTATAAATATTTTAAGGATATAATTAAAATTTTTCGTCGAATACATCTTACACGTTTTGATTTTGCTAATAATTTTAAATTAGTATTTTGAAAAGCAGTTCATCGACCTCATCAAATAATAGAATAAATAAAGAGTCAAGCTCTCAAAACGGCAGCGAAGCTTTTAATTTCGAGCTATTTATGGTAAAAGTATACACAGCAAGTATTAGTTCCTACAAGTATACATATTCCTGAACACGCTATTAATTTTGTTTTAAAATGTTTATCTTGATTTTACAAAGTTATGGCCAATGAAACGAAAATCAAAGTTTCATTTGTATACAAACACGATTTTCATTTGGAAGCTTCGGTATTGCTCTCCTCTTCAGAAAACTCCTGTAAATAATTATTTTAAGCTTAAACCTCACCTCCCCCCCCCCCCCCCCATCCGGGATATGGCTTTTTTGTGTAATTTTGAAAGGTATATTCTCATGAAACTATTTAAGATACTTTTTCCACGCCTGCACTAATTTTCTAAATGTGCTATCATATTTTCCAAATCTTTTTACCTACGTTTCAGCCAAAATAGGAATAATAATAGTCATCTTGTAGAATTTAATGTTATATTTAACGGGAAAGCTTTAGTTGTGCTATTTTTTTAAGAGGGTATCGATGTATATAAGTCAAATGCATTGCCCGCTTGCAAATGATAAACCTGTATAGCTAAAGAATAAAAAATATATTCTTTTATTTATCTTATATCCGGTAATGATCATACAGACATCCAGTTACATGTTTTTAGAATGTATCACCGGTAAAACCACACGTTAGCGATGCGTCGTACTAAATAATTGACTACATAAATAAAGAGAACTCTGAAGCTACTGTTGCATGGTGCGCGTCACACAACGCTAGTTCGGTCTGGCACATACTATAGTTGCTACGGTCCGTACTGCGCTGACCAATCGTGCTAGCGTCGTTCGTTGTGTATCATACAACAGTAGCTTCAGAGTTCTCTTCAAGTAGATATATATCGAATTAAACAGAATACAACTATTTCAATAGAGAGGTATGCATTTATTATATGAAGAAGGAGGGCATGAGTAGTAAAATATACGTAACAAGTATACATGTCCGACTGACGCGTCAGACTGCTATCGAATTTGGGACAATACTTCGTACTAAGTGTACATATCCATGCATGCCTCTGCTACTGCAAGTTTATTTATCTACACACTATGGTGCTTTTTTTCTCTTTCTCTCTGTTTCTTTACTCTTTGTACCCACTTGTGCATGTATGCCTTATGTATGCCCTGTACTGAACGTTACAGTATACCTACACTGTAAACGATAATTGGTAAATTTTGACCTTAAGATTCGTGAATTCGTAATGCGACTATTTTAAAATTGGTAAATTAGGTAAAGATACTATTTTCTAATGATTATTTTTTAAAAACTAGTACAACAAAGCAAATAAATATTTAGAACCAGTAACATCCAAAAAATACAATTTTCAATTTAGTAATACCATCTAAGTAAAAGTTTCTTATATTCAAAAAAATAGTAACGCAAGTTTACCATTTTCAAATATGTGAATATTAATATCTTCAAATTATACAAGTGTTGTAGAAATTTTACATTTTTGGAATCGTTAACTTTATACAACTACATATTTGAAAAGTGCAAATTACAATACTCTAACCCTACTGATTTTATAACAGCAAACGTTCGTTTGTCAAAGCACAGCGTGTATGACTGCCTAAAGTACATGTCCGTATATTAAACGCCGGTGAAACAGGAGTGTCCAGCCTATGAAACAAGGAGAATTATGTTTTTTTTCCAGATGTAAGTGTATATATCCATATCTGAAAAAAAAAATTTTTTCTGTTGCCCCTCCATGTTCGAGTGTCATATGTCATACATGCAGATTATGTATCTTTTAGAAAACAATCGACACTAAGCCTTGGAGACCTAGTTCTCGTAGCGTATGCATTTCTTATCAACCACAAAAATTAGGATGCGTAACCTTCTATTCGTATGAGCCTGGAACTCTAAAAGTTTTTTTAAAGTTGTCCTAGACTTTGTTCAGATAGTACCAACATTATGCATGTGTAACCAGATGATACGTGTTGAGGTTCAGGTCTGGCATTTGTGTATAATATTTAGATACTTACAGATAAAGGTTTTATGCCATGAAAATAAATGTATCATGGGGCTCGGGATACTCGACTCAGAACAGATTTAAAGTAAAGGTTTTAGTAATTCGAAAGTGTAAAATTGTAATATAAGTCTTTTGAATAGAATTAAATCACGACAATGTTTCAAAAAATATTTGGAATTGGTAAATTTTTAGTTATGTTTAACATTTTCTTATTTTAAAAATGGTTAAATTTTATAATTAATCTTTTCAGAATTAAAAACATTTGTACCAACCTTTTTACTAGTTTTAAATTATTAATTCTCTCAAATAACACTTAACACTTTGAATTTTTCTAAATTTACATTTTTCAAATTTGTAAATTATTAGACCTACTCATTTACAAAGGATGCGAGACCGAGTAACACTTTGACAAAAGTAAATTTGTGGTCTTAAAAATTTAGAAAATTTAATTTCAAAGATTCAGTCTTTTGAAATGTGTAACGGAAAAATTTACCAATTGTTACGTCGAAATTTACCAATTAGCGTTTACAGTGTACATGTAACGCGTAAGCGCATTTTTATGATATATTGTTGAAATCGCCGTATACATACACAGCAGCGCCTTACGACATGTTATAAAAAGCACCCTGTACATTAATAGCGGCGTGGTGAGAAGAAATGTAGAGTGGTGTGAAAAGAGATTATAGACACATAAAATCTCCTTCATCTATGGGAGTCAGCAAGACACATTTTCGCTGCATTCTCCTCCTCACCCGCCTGTTCACTCCCTGACATACAACACTTTGTGCAGAACGCGTGCATAATGATTTTGTAGACTGAATTGTTCACAATAATGCCTGGTAAACCATAACTTTCTTGATATGATTGGAAAGCTCAGGATTTCTTCTTATATTAGCTAGTTTTGCAACATATGTTAAAGTATATTTGGGAAAACATTGTATCATATGTGTTCAAAGTCAATAGCCCCGCGTAAGAGCCCATGTTTACAGTGAATTTTCAAACGACTCGTTCTTAAAAGTTTGCCTGATTGTAGTGTATGAAATTTTGAAAGGAGATTCCTTCTATCTTCCTTATAACCCCTCCAACTTTCGTTGAAAGTAAAAGTTTTTTGATTTCGTGATGACCCACCTTGAATAGTATCTTATATAGCTACTTATTATTCTTTTGATAACTAAATAAATGTAACTTTTATTTTACAAAACATGCTCTTATTTTTTTAAAAGGATTTGGTTCACTATTTAAAGCCCTAAAAACTTATCGTATAGTAAAATAAGTAAATTTAATCATTATTTTTTGTATTGCGATGAATTTGGAAAAAACAATTAGCCATTGTTATAATTGTTATAACATAAGCTTTCTCGATTGACAAAGAATCGGATACTTTCTGTAATGAAAGTAACGATTTATGACAAACAATGTTGTAATTTGGTAGTATAGGACACTATTTATAGCGGAAATTTTTGAGAATGTAAGAAAGAGCTACGAAGAATGCCAATAAGTATAAATTTTTGTATCTCACTCTTAGGGTTTGTAAGGTATGAGGATAGCTTGACGTTGAGGGCATTTAGTATATGAGGAAATCCAATCCAAATTTGCACTTGCGCGTCACAAAATAAAATAAAATTTTTTTTGAAGGCACACCTTTGAAATAAATTTTTTCTTATTCTATGTACCCTCAGTGACAAGGGAAAAATCGTGTACAAGAAATTTGTGACACGGTATTTTGTGGAACAGAAAATTATGATATTAAATTTTTGAATAATGCTGGGCGAGCAACGACTTGTACTGCATTATTTAACCAGCATTTCGTTTTAATGATCTACAACATCAAGTGTCTTTTTTGAGAGGAATCTGTCTTGATAATTAAACAGGACGCTATTCCACAACAGGACCCAATGGTGGAAAAGGTCACGCTAATAATGAAGATTTCGACTTAAAAATATGCAAATAACTTACAGTTTATTCAAGTTCCCAAAAAAAATTACTATGAAATATTATGTTAATAGTTTATCATCTTACATTAAATATCTTATACAATATAATAGTAAGTATTGAAAATAACATATTAAACAATTACTGATTATAAATAATTATAGATTATAAATAATACATGAATCAGACCTTAGAGTAATTTTGTTATATTTACATTTGCTTATTTGGAAAACATTTTTTTTGGCTGTACTAATCGGCATATCTATTTTAGATAGTACCCGTGTTAGAAATACATTGTAAACTTTATTATTCTTTGGCTAACAAAAAAGTTTTTTCTTTCTCCCCAAAAATTTAACAAATGATGCATTTTTATCAATGTTCTTAATTTTTCCAGGATACCACTGATCGTACATTACTATCGCCCACTCTCCAGTTTTAAAACTTTTAATTGATTGAAAGGGAGTAATATTATGATCTTCATCAACATTAATTAGAGTTTCTTTTCCGTGATATGTTACTGTACTGTCAATTTGATAATGCTTACAACCAGTTTCAACATTACAAATATAGCACGATAAGTAGTTAAATGTTAGGCTTTCACTATTACATTTGGACCACATGACTTGATGAACTTTTGAAGTTCCTTGAACTGTCTTTAAGTTATCGGGAACAATAATATCAAAATTTAAAATGTGTTTTTCATCAATAAAAAATAAATTTATTTTGCGGTTTTTTTAATGCATTTTACGACATCTTTTGCACATAAAATGTTATGGCCAAAAGTCACATGTCTATCGCACATTTATTTGACTGTGCCTTCAATTGCATCGGCTACACTTTTGCCATGACCAGCAGCTGTATAATTCCATGTAGCGCTTGTTCGATTAAGTTTGTTACAGAAATACTGTAGTAAATAAAAATTTTTTTTATTTTTGTACTGTGTCGACGGGCTATTCAAGCGTAAGACTAAGTAATATTTGAACAGACAATTGATATTTTCAATACTTACTATTATATTACATAAGATATTTAATGTAAGATGATGTACTATTAACATAAAAATTTTACAGTGATTTTTTTTGGACCTTGAATAAATTGTAATTTATTTGCATAGTTTTCAATTAGAATCTACATCTTTAGCGTCACCTTTTCAACAATTGGGTCCTGTTGTGGAATAGCGTCCTGTTCAATTATCAAGACAGATTCCTTTGAAAAAAGACACTGGATGTTGTACAGCATTAAAACAAGATGCTGGTTAAGGGGATTAAAGACTCATTTTCTCTAGATTTGTGGAGTTCCATGTCGATAAGATAGAATTCTTCCAAATTTTAAAAATCTAGGGACCCTAGGAATTCTTTTATGGCTACACCATAATCCTAACGGTAGATGGCGTCAGTTGTTTTACTGATTTAATTAGATACATCAAACCAGCACGTTGGCGCAGCGGTAGAGTTGCAGTTTCGTCGATCTCCGGAATCAAGTACAGTGTACGGGCATGTAATAGGCGGGACTCGGTTCGAGTCT
>JAPYYV010000074.1:0-53662 GCA_030522625.1 Copidosoma aretas | reverse complement strand
ATCGATATACACAGAGCGAAAAAGTTGAGAGAGCGAAAGAAAAGCCTATACGCACGTGCACGTATATAGTATATATATATACGTCTTGCTTCCCCTTCCTTTGGGACTACGAGCCTCGAGATTGTCATGAGAGAGTCTAAAGGCTTGGGCTCGTAGAGCTCTATAGATAGGCGAGCTCATACAGCCCAATATTTCTTCCCGTGTACTAATATTTTCTACTACGTTTTCTTTAGCTACCTTAACAACTACTACTACTACAATTAGTACTACTGTTAATATTACTACTTATACTTTTACTACTATCACTACCTCCATTTTTGAAAGACACTACAGCTCTTTACACTACTGCAATGGTTTTTTTTACCGTGCTGACTTATAATAGACCTTCTTCTACTATATTATCTACAAACTGTACTTATACTTTTGTAATTATTCTGCTGTAACTCTTATTAAGACTACTTTTGTTACTACTACTATTGCTACATATACTTACTTACTACTACAGCTACAACTACAACTTACACTTTTCTACTACAACTACTACTCAACGACGACTACGGCTGTTCCTACTACTACTACTACTATTATTATTACTACTATCGCTACAACTGTTCATGTTAATTATATCACTAATACTACCAGTACTACTTCTGCCACTACTTCTACTACTATACTACTACTTCTGGAGCTACTACTGCTACTTTTTCACTACAACTTTTTCTGCTATTGTTTTGACTACTTCTATCATGACATCTATGAAAAATAATTGCTTGACTACTACTAAAACTACTACCATTACATCTTTAAATATTGTGACTGATACTCTTACTACTACTACTACTACTCTCTCTATTTTCAAAAGAAACGCTACAGCTTGCTACACTACTGCAATGATTTTTATTACTGTGATGACCTATAGTAGAGCAGTGTTGGATATAACATCCACTAGTTGTTCTCATACTTCGTTAGTTATTCAGCTTTGACTCTTGTTAATACTACTACTATGACTACTACTATGGCTAGTTATACTTGCTTACGAATACTACTTCTAACACTCATACTACTTTTACTACATTTACTACTACTAAACTGCGACTACTGCTATCACTACTACTACTACAGCTACTTTTACTATTTCAACTACGAATATCATTAGTACGATTCATGTTACTTATATTACTAATACTACAACGACTACTTTAAGTATACAATTTTTTTTACTACTACTTCTACTTATACTATCACTACTACTACCAATCCCCCAACCGCAAAAACTACTACTACTTCTTTTTTTACTATTACTACTGCTACTACTACTGCTACCACTATATCTTCTACTACTCCTACTACTACTCGTACTACTATTACTTTTCCTACTTTTGATTCTACTACTATTACTACGTCTTCTACCTTGATTCCTAATTCTACTACTTTTAAGTATGCTCCTGATACTGTTTCAACTACTGCATCTATTTTTACTAGAGACACTACAGCTTTGAACACTACTTGTTTGATTTCTATTACAGTGAGAAATACTTCTAGAACTACGTCTTTTTTTTAAACGGCTAATACTCATTCTACTATCACTTTTTTTGCCATTACTTTCACTACTACCACATTTACTACGACTTGTAGTAAAACTTCTTGATCTACTACTACTTCTACAACTACTACTACCATTACTACCACGACGACTTTTAATGCATCTTCTAGTAGTGCTGCAACTACTAATTATACGATCACTTTTTCTAGTTACCAGAATCAAACAAAAAATACTTGTATGCCCTCTTCGTCGTCAGGTTTCTCAAGGTGTGGATCAACACTTGACTTGCCCCTGGAAAACACATAAGGAAAGCTACGAAAAAGGCTTTTGAGGTAGCTGGAGCTCTATCGTGGCTACCACATTCTTGTGTCGAGACTGGCTTCTACCCTAGGCTAAGTTTCGTCTCCTTTCCGAGCCTGAAAAGTCGGGAGCGCGAAGTGTGACTTGATGTGGTGACCAGGGTGAACCAGGTTTTTTTACTACTGATGCAGTTGTTTGTCCTGCTAGAAAAAAACAGTGATGATTCTGTTCATTCAGAACACTTGTGACTGATTTCCTTATTGGAGGGTGCTGCTAGCGCATACTAGCCTGTACTCTCTTTTTATTCCTGGGCTGACCTTAGGTGAGAAGGACCGCTGTGTTTGCCGTGCGGTGTGACCATTGAGCGATACATGGGTGATCCTGGGCCGGACGACGATACCAAGATTGCGTGCTAAGGGGATTCGAGCATTTTTTGGTTCCTGCTGACTGCAAGATAGGAGGCTTGATACCTAGCCAGTTGTCTAGTTATCTAGCTCACACTAGTGAAGCAGGTATTTGCTGGGCTGGGCTGGCCAGGGAGTGGAAATGTCTTTTTCTTGCTTTTTTATTTGCCTGGCTTGATAAGTCGGGGCTAGCCTGGTGAAGAATTTTTTGTCGTAGGTACAGTTTTAATTTAACCAGTCATGTATAATACGGCAAAGGAGGGCTTTACTTTAGAGATCTTTGGTTGCCTAGGGGACGGTAGTCATCCGATTACTCTACTGTCAGTTACTCAACTGCTCATTACTGCGACAACTCGAAGGCAACGGAGAGCGAATACGAAAATAGCAAGGACATTCAGCAGAAATAGTCAGCTGCCGAGCTGGTTCTTCTTATGCAGCTAAAGAAGGCCACAGATACAATGGCAAAAAGCCTGAAGAAAACCAAAAAGTTTGACATGCAACAACTTGTTATTGATGGTATCAATGCAGCACAAATAGAAAAAAGGTCTTCTTAAGCTCAAAAAAGCAAGGAATTGATGGCTTTAAAACGTCCGTGGACTGACTTTGACATAAGACATGGCCGGATTATGAATCCGGAAAAAAGGAGAGCGGATGGTCAAAGTGGTATGCAAAAAAGCCCTAAAAAAGAAGGATAAAAGAAGAATGTAAGCGATAAGAAAAAGAAAGAAAGGGAAAACAAGACAGCCGGAAACAATCTTGACCAAAGGAAATGCCCTAAGCTGTTCTGGTAATGACAGTCAAGCAAATGAAGTATGCTGACGTCTTGAAAAAAATGAATACAGAGGACAATACACAAATTAGGGTAAGGGTAAGTAGAAACAGCAAATTCGGAAAATGAAGTGTTGTCGTGGAGCTGGAGGACGCTATGATGGAGGGCAGAGCAAGGCTCGAAAGAAATTTTACGCCAGTAGTAGAGGTGAAGGCGAGGGTTCCGTCTCCTCGTTCTAGATCCACCTAAATGACAAGAGACATCGACACTATAGTCACTACAGAGGGTGTTAAAGATGACTGAAAGCCTCTACTTAACCGTTCTTAACACTGGCAAAACAGTTACGTTCACACGAATTATAACTAAAAGGTTGATTGTTAAAGTGGTCATCACAATGCCGGGCATGTCGGTACGTGTGCGCCTAGAGGATCTTGGAGGATAACTCAGCGAGCAATCATCGGGTCATTACGTAAAAACTGGATAAGGTGCTTTGGCAACCGTATAGAATGTTGCACGACTGAATCAAGAAGCGCTGTCAGAAGCTCTGGATATGCAGCTATCTTCGTCGTAGATCCTAGTGCTATCAGCAACGGCAAAGCGCGGGGGGGAAGCGGTCGCACTTTACAAGGGGGCAAAGAAAAAAAAGGTTATATGGACCACCGGTCGGAACAAAGTTCCCCTCGCTTTTTAGTAGACTTTTTCTGTACAGTTATTAAAATTTATATTACACAATATTAAGTAAATTAAGTTAAATCGGAAAAAATGAAAATAAAATATGTAATTATATGTACTATCTATAAAACGCGTGAAGATTAATTAAACACTAAATGATCTAGAATAATTGTGTTTATAACTTAAAAAAAATCTGGTTAAACCATAAAAATTGTATGTTATCAAGAACCATTTTTATATTAGAAATAGATATTATTAAATAGTGTGAATATATAAGTGAATGTAAGAATAGACTTAATCATTTAGTACCAAAAAAATACATGGCACTTGTAATGTATGTATACTAAAATTATGCATCTAGTCTCTAATCTGCTCTGGCCGAGTAGGTAAGGTATTTGTCTATTGACTATCCATGTAGAAGTCCAATCTTCTCTTTGTCAGTATATTTATTTAGTTGGCTGCTCTTTCAGCAATTACTATATACAGAAAAACTTAAAGATGAGAGCGAGCGACCGACCAATAAGAATCGAAATCTTCCATTATTCGTTTGATCGTACCATAGCTGTAACAGAGGCCTAGCTAATCCTTTGTAATAGTTACGTCACGATTTTCACCATGCAGCAGTATAAACTGAGGCTATTTATACATAGGGCTGGAGCAGCTCTAATGTGAGCGCATATTTATCGCGTGCATAGGAAAGGGAGAGACAGACAAGCAGACTGCAGTAATGCAGTAAAAGTAGTAAACCTGAACATGTGTACACATACACACGCATGTATGCATATACTATATCGTACGGTATTTGCTTGGTGCCATGCTAGCGCAGACGGCTGTCAGCAGAGGTAAGGGCGCATGCTCCAGCTTGTTTGCTTGTCTCTCTTTTGAACTAACTCCGAGAAGATCCTTATAGTGTCGGGAAATAATCTTTTTACACTTTTTTCGGCATAGCCCTCATCTGCCCAAAGCCTGTAACGTAAGATAACGAGCTCTGTCTCAAAACTAGTGCCAGAAATCAAGAGTAGCAAGTGCCGTAGTTGGTCTAAGCATAACGCTTAGGTCGACAAGGACGCCTGGGGCCTTGGCTACTAAATAGTCTAAAAAATACTGGGTGGCTCAGGATCAAAATATCCAATGGAACCGATGTTTATGCAGAAAGAGGTTACTGCCTTCTTTTTGAGACACCCGAAAAAGGAGCGTGCTGACATTGCAGAAGATATAAAGGTCTCCCTGTGAAAGCAGGCAGAGATTTCGCGGATTAAGTCAGCCTTGCCAGAGCACAAGGCCCCTAAGTGCCTGATAAAGTCCTTAGAATAGTTGTATTGGAGAAACCATACGTTCTCTTGGACATGATTAACGCCTGGTTAAGAACAGGCTTGTTCGGTTGACCTTGGAGGATCCTAACGGCGGATAAATAATGGTGAAAATGCTCCTGGTGCGAATATGTGGGGTGGTCACACTTGCCATGAAATAAGCATGGCTTTAGAGTAGAATAATCAGCATGCTACGCGTTGACCAAGGTTCTAGAGAACGTATAACGGCATTACAGGCACTTTTTAAGAAATGGAATACCTGCATTCTGGTCATGCTTGACGTTGAAAGTATCTTAAATTTGACAAAATCGACCGATATTCGGATAGACCTGTATTGGCCGGATTCACAGGATTATCGGCAAATGTTGCTCAATAGCTATTCAAAGGTTTAAATATTCCAGTACAATACAACTGAGGGACTGCGTCATGTAAAGGTTGCATTAGAAGTTGCTTGAGTCTCTGACCTGAAGCCCAACCTCGGGAACCTTATTCATAACAGTCTTCTGCAGCTTAAAATTGCCGGCGTGTTTCAAGCTAATTGGCTATGTGGATAAAGTCGTGCTGGTCGTTCAGGTTGAGCACATGACTGAGCTAGAGATATCAAGAATTTTAGAGTGGCTAGGGGACCACGGCTTTAAACTTGCTGGCTAAGAAACGGAGATGATCGTCCAAACATGGCAGTAATAGTTTGAAAAGGACTTACGTACTAATGTTGCTGGTACGCCGATCTGCAATAACCTTGCGGTCAGGTACCTCAGATCGTGGGTCGATTCTCGTCTTACCATCGGGTAATACTCAAAAAGAACCAAAAAAGAGGCTCTTAAGGTAGCGTAAGCTCTCTTGCGACTGATGCTTAATGTCGCTAAGCCGCAAAAAGCCATTAGACGTCTCCTGGAACGAGGAGAAAGGAGCTTAAATAACACTAAAACTCAGTGCAGCATGTCAGATCCATCCTAACAGCTTGCGCTTACCGCACTGTCTCCTATTAAGCAATAATAGTAATTGCAAGAACTGTGCCCTTCGTCATGCTGGCTTAAAAGCACATAAAGACGTTTAGATCGGACCAAACCAAGCCACATGACTGTAAAAAGCAAAAAGCTGTAAAAACGGAGTAGCAGAAATGAGATGATGGCTGTAAGGCAAGTGGACAAAGTGGCTTATACCAGGGCTGAGGCCCTAGCTGAAGATAATTTATTGTAAGGTCAAATTCAACCTAACCAAGATTTCTATTAAAATATGAGATTTTCATTGAATATCTGAACCGCATAAAGTGGAAAGCAACATCGAAGTGCATCTATTGACCTGCAATACATAATGCGCTAGAGTAAATTTTTTTCGTATGTAAAATGTAGCACGCAAAGACAGAAGAGCTTTAAAATTGCCTAGGCAAGCTGTTGACACCTATAAACATCATAAAAAAAAGGAGATGAACATGGCCTCTAAAAAAGCCTAATATATGAAAGTTGGTAGGTAGGCTATTGCGGTACCGCTAACTATGGTGCGAGAAGAGCTGCGCTAAGCTTACCAGCTAAACAGCACTCAGACGTACCAAAGACAAGAATGATGGTCGCAAAACTATTTGCCAGAATAAAGCTAAATTTACAGTCATCGAAGACCAGAAATCCTTTTCAGAACGTACGAAAAAAAGCACCTGCAGCAATTGTGGGTAAGCTTACTCAAAGATGCTGTCAGCTACAATTTTAACCTTGATGGCTCCATCCCAATGTAATGCTGGAGCAGTAAAAAAAAGGACAAAGGCCACACAGCATAGAATAGGGTTTTGATGGGTACACGCAGATTTAATGAAAAAACGATTCCAGCATTGCACAAAACGACAATTCCGGTGGTCCTGTGGTGTGCCTGATAAAATTTCACCTCCCTTCAAAAAAAAAAATCTACACATAGACTACAACTACTGCTATTTACAATAAAACTACTACTATTACTACAACTGATACAGTCACTACTGCTACTACTACAACTGCTACTAGACCTTTTTTTTCTAATTTAAGTGCTGCTATTACTAATACAGTAGCTGCTTATACAGCCACTATTAATATAACAACTACTGCAACAAATACTAATACATCTACTACCACTACAATGACTACTACTCACCTCTACATTTATTACATATTTTATTACTACAAACAAATAACTTTTTACTACCATCATGATAATTATGGTAATAATTACAGTTTTTGTTTGGCATATGATTATTATTATGATAAATATCATGATAATAAGCATGATCATCATTAAAAGTATCAGCATTATGATCATCGTGAATATGATCATTATAACTATAATCATTATCAATATCATTATAATAATCATCATCATTATCATAATATCATAAACAAGATCATCATTATGTTAATGATAATCTTTATTATTGTCAGCGACATTATTGATATTATTCTACTGATATTAACTTATTATAACGTTTCTATTATCATCCTTATCATCTTGGCCATAATCATAATCTGCATCATTATTATTTAAACATTCTCGTCATAATTATCGTTGTTCCAATCGTCATTATAATCATTATCTGTATGATCATCGTATACAATATCATCATTATCGTCATCATTATTGACGCTACCATCATTATTGTCCTCAGCATCAACAGGATTGTCGAAATCTTCAAGATGATCATCACAATTATTATCATCACTTCCATCAGCATTATCATTATCATTATCTGTACATTTATTATCGACTATATCATCATAATCATCATAAACACCATCATTAATATCATTATCATCGTTAACATCATCATCGTCATTATTATCTTGATTATCATTGCTACTACTATTCCTACCACTGTTATGACAGCTGATACAATTACTTCAACCATTACACTAATCATCATCATCAGCATGATCATGGATATCATCATTATTATTAAGATTATGATTATCTTTGTCATCATCATCATCATCATCATCGTTTACATTATCTTTATCATAATAATTACCATTTCTAACAACATTGTTACCATCATCGTTATCATCAATATCATCATTGTCATTATCGTAATTATCATCATTATCATCATTATAATTATAGTAACATTGAGATCATTATCATCATCATCTTTACTATAATGACTATCATCATTCTTATCTTGTAATCATTATCATTACTATCGTTACCATCATCATCATAATCAACTATATAATCATTATGTCTAATATCATCAATACATCATCATTAATAGCACTACTATCTTCATCGTCATCAGCATAAACATCATTACCATATTCTTTAACATTATTATCTTAATCAGTATTATCTTCATTATCATTATCATGACTATTATCTGCATCTTTATTATCATCTTTATCATCATGACCATCATAACCACTATCATCAATATCATTATTCTTGTTATCATCATCATCATAATCAGCATCATCATTATCACCATCAACACTATCAATATTACTATTATTATCATCGTCATCATTACCATCATCATGACCTACATGATCATTATTATTATCATCATTATATTTAGAATCATCATCGAACGTATTTATTTGGATTGTTTGAATAGTTAATATTTTAGTTTTATCTGATATGTACACTATAAATTTGTTTCCAAAACTTGGGCTTGAAAAATATACTGACTTATTTGTAACCAACAAGCATGTTAGTGTTGACCTATGACATGCCGCTGTGCTTGCTAGCAAGAAGACGGCAAGCGCCGAATATTCAGGCAGTCTGCCTCGTACGCCTGTGTTAATAAGTCGCACTGCGCCTTTTCATACGTTTCTTACGTGTATCTTTATATTCCTGTGTCTCGCCACATAGAGCACTTAATTTATTGTTACAGGCAAGCATACTTGCCTTGCTTATTATATTTAGTGCGTGACTATCATAATATTTACTTGCAAGCCGAGACAGACTCCTTCTTTGCTACTCAGTTAAAATACAGCTTATTGTTTAAAAGTGTGTGTTTGGCTTTTTTCTTAATCCTTTTATATCACCTCTCATTCTCTTCCATCAGGCCAAGATAATTTGATTCCATTTCACTACTCTTTAAGTTTAATCCTGAACATTGTCCTTTGAGCTGAATATTGCGAGGTCGGAGTACGACAGTCATTTTGTATAATCGACGTACCGCTTTTATTGCCATCTTGGACATTTCAGCCTTTTCTTCTTGAGTAGCAAGGTGGACGCATTTAGCGCGTCGGCTTGTTGTCCATGTGCACACACATGAGCTTTTCTCCTCACGTTTTTTCTTCTGCTTGGTGGCTCGTGGACAGGCTGCGCATTTTTACCACTCTGCTGCGGACTTTTACGTGCCTTTACTCGCTGCTGCTGCTATTGCTGCTGCGGGCCTCTCTGCCCCAGGCTACTTCGTGCCTGCTTCTGCTGCTACTTCTTTCTGCTGCGGGTCTCTCTGCTACAGGCTACTCCGTACCTGCACTCACTGCTGCTGTTTTTCCGCAGGCCTCTCTGCCGAAGGTTATCACGTGACTGTAACAGCTGCTACTGTTGCTGCTGCGAGCCTGTCTGTTACAGGCCATCCTGTGCCTGCACCCTCTGCTGCTGTTTGCTGCTGCGGGCCTTTTCGCTTTAAGCCAGCTCGTGTCTGTACCCGCTGCTGCTTATCCTGTTACGGGCCTCTTTGCTGCAGGCTACCCCGTGCCTGCACCCACTGCTACTGTTGCTGCCGCGGTCCTCTTTACTGTGGGCCACCTTGTGCTGGCTTCTGGTGCTGAAGACTACCTGTGCACGAGTCTGCACGATTTTCTGGTATCATCTACCTTTACTGGAATCAAAAAGTCACTAGGTACATCGTCGGATCGTTGGTGAATCTAAATTTTAAAGAAAACGCCCTGTTATTGCTGCGATCGACTAAGTGCCTTGGCATTTGTAGTCTCGTTGAACGGTCCCTTCTTCGTATCGTCGTCATCCTATGATTGTTCTTCTTCTTCGGACTCTCCCAGTTGCCACTGTTGCTGTCATTGTAGGCAGTCATCGTCTTGCTGTTCAGTAAATATTGCGGCATAGGTACATTTGATTTATGTTGTTGTTTTTTTTTCTAAAATTTCACAAATGAAAATTATTGCTAATTTTTTTAATTTTCCATCAAAAATTAGAAATTTGGATCTAAACCTTATATGAGTATTTTGTGTGAATGTATAGAATCCTAACTTTGCTAGCTTATAACTATACCTTTAAAGCAAAATAAAAAATTCAGATACTGTTAAGAAATTGTATAGATATTGTTAGAGCTAGTTTTGTGTTGCTCGTGCTGACCTTCACTCCAGCCAAGCTTGTGCTACGGCACATTGGTGCCCCTGTAGTCCTGACTTACTTTTGTGCTAGTAAGTTGTTGGTTTTTTTTTTCTTATTAAGTGTATCCACTGAGTTAACATGGAAGCATTATACTCTACCCAACTAGGACTATTTATTAATATTATTTGTTCCTCTCGCGAAATTCATAAAACTTGGTCAAGCAAAAATGACCAAGGGTCAGACGATAGGTAGATTTTAGCAAGTCAATGACTTATTCCAGCACTTCCAACGAACCTACAACTCTATCATACAACTGCATCCTTTGGAATGCGATCATGCCTATTTTAAAGATGAACTTTATGATAATGAGGAGGTCGTATATTATTTAGTAGTAGGCTATTTTGAGGACTTTCTAACATAATTGCAGTTAAATAATCCAGCTTTTACTTACTCCTCTTAGAACCCCTATCGATCTCTCAAGGCTTTTCGTTACCGCCTTCTATTGATCTTCCAATCTTTCTAGGCAGCTTTAAGACCTGGGAGAGTTTTTGGAATACTTTCAGGGCTTTGGTCCACCGAAGGGTTGATTTACTGGCAATCATAAAATTTTAATATTTGCGCACGTATATGTCAGGTAAGGCCGCTGACTTTAAAAATATTTCCTTGTTAGAGGAAAACTATCATCAAGCATGGGAAACTCTAACGACTTTCTATGATCAGAGTCATCGCCTTGTAACTACTTATACCAACACAACAGTGAGTTGCCAACCCATAAAGTCCTGCTCTTGTACTGAGTTGTATCGGCTCTTTAAGTTGATGCTGAGTCCCTTCGACTATTTTGTAGCCCTTGGTAGTTTAAAGGGAGACAAGGATATTTTCATTGCCCTCTTAGCTAGCAGGTTTGACTTTAATAAGAACGAGGATTGGCAACGGTACTTAGTCAATACTACGAACCCCCAACAATTCGGCAATTGCGGAAATTCATGATCTCCCAAGTAATAAGATTGTAACCTTCAGTAAAAAAAACTAAATCTCCGTACTGGCCCTGGCATCTCAAAAGAAAAACATCTCAAATCTTGTGAATCTTATATATGTATTTCTTTTAAAGCTAATACATGAGATAAGTGAAGTCAGTTTATTTATGCTAAGCAGCTATGCTTAAATTGTTTGGCTAGCCGTTCTAAAAAAAATTGCAAATCTAAATTTTCATGTTTTATTTGTAAGAAGAGGCACAACACATTGACGCATGAAGATAAGGCTAGGTCTGACTCTACGGGCGGACAACAATAAACCTCTTATCATCACCCGCTAAACTTCTCACATAACTTCATTGTAAATTTAAATGCTCCTTATCAGTTACATCTGTTTATGTACCCTCATCTACTTTTGGCCACTGCTTAAATATTTGTCTGTCATCCTGATGGTTTTTGCCTATTGGTTAGGGCATTAGGAGACCAGTGTTCACAGAGCTCTTTGATTTCGAGCTCATTGTGTCATTTAATAGCACTTAAAAGGGACCGATCAACTATGTCTTTAACTGGTATTGTAACTGAGGTAATGTTTGTTGGGTAGATGCCTTGATAGTTCCAAAGATGACATCATACATGCCACCATCAAAAGAGCTTGTTAATGTAGAATATGTGTCTGGCTTGCTCTTGGCGCACCCTCGCTATTGTAGTTTTGACAAAATTGATATCCTACTTGATGCTTCCCTTCACGCCATCATTATTGAGAATGCTGTTCGCAAAGGTACGACTGATCAGCCGATAGCTTCTGCTCCTAAACTTGGGTGGATGTTGTGGGCCCATAACTTGTCATTCCAAATCCAGTTGCTACGAGTCTGTAGCCTTACGTACTGCGAACCAAGAAAATCTCGACAAGTTGGTACAAACGTTTTGGCTTATAGAAGAGCCTTTGGTTGACCTGCTCTCTCCAAGGAAGATCAGAGGTTGAAGAATCATTTTCTGAGCACACACTTTCGCTTGCCTGATGGTCGTTATATAGTAAGTCTTCCATTTAAGGATAAGGTTTATTTGCAAAGTTCACGTGAATGTTCATACAGGTCTGCCCTTGACATTTTTAAGCCCCTGTAAAAAAGGTTGCAAACTGATCAAAGGCTCAGACAGTCACATTATTCCTTTACAAGCGACTATCAAAGTTAAGGGTATATAATTAAAGCTCCTGATCCAAATATTGTTTTGTCTTTCATACCGCACCATAAGATTTGAAAGTCTAACGACCCTAACTTTAAGTTAAGAGTAGTTATTAATGGATCTTATAAGAATTTCAATAAAATTTTATTAGATCCGTGGATTTATTCTAGTCCTAATTTATTGGTAAATCTTTTAAAAATAATTTTAAATTGGTCATTCTATGAATTTTCATTAAGTACTAACATTAAAAAGATGTTATAACAGATAGCGGTAAATCCCAAAGATGAAATTTATCAAGGTACCCTTTGGAGATCAGACCATAACAGACCAATTAAAACATATCATCTTGCGACCACTACTTATGGGCTAGTGAGTTCTCCATATTTAGCAACCTGGGTTTCACGCTAGCTTGCGTATAATTATTTAATATTTTACCCTTAAGCCTCCACGATTCTTTAAAAAGAGATATATGTGAATGATTGTCTCTCTGGAGGCCATACTGTTGAGGAAGCGAGGGCTAAGGTAGACGAATTTGTGACTCTGACTATGTTGGGGAAATTACCATTAGAAAAGCAGTTTGCCAACGACTCAAATATTATGTGTAATATTCCAGAAAGATTTCGAGTCGATGGGCCCAAAATGTTAATAGAATGTGGTGAAACGATCTTCATACTTGGACAAGCTTGAAACCCTTGCAGCAATCAGTTTTCATTTAAATTTATTAATAGGGAGCTTCAAGTTCTTGGACAAAACAGAACCTTTTGCCTCATGTAGCAAAAAATTTTGATCACTTAGGATGGTTCTCTCTTACCTTAGTCGTCGCAAAAGCCTTTTCCAATCTCTATGGCTAGTTAGAATACCATGAAATTAACCACTACCACAATCCGTGGTCGAGAATCGGACTAAGTGTTGAAGTGAAATTCCCTTATTGTATCAGATTTATTTTCCTTGTTGGAACCATTACTTGTCAACTAACTCTACTCTTAAGATTCATGGTTATGATGATACATCCATATCGTCTTAGGCTGCTGTAGTTTTGCTTTGAATAGTTACTGGTGAAAAAGTTTTTGTCTCACTCCAGATTGCCAAGACCAAGGTTGCACCAAAAAAGATTGTAAATATTCCCCGATTAAAGCTATGTGCAGTTTAGCTTTTGTCAAAAATAGTCCACCACTTTGTCGAAAACTGTTTTTGTTCTACCGCTTCTGTTAATTTACGACTGATTCTTGTAACGTTATTCATTGGATTAATGCCCATCCGTCAGAGTCGTTAGTTTTTGTTGTCAATCATTGCTTAATCATTCACGAACTGACTCCAAAGACTATGTGGCATCATGATGCTTCTAAGCATAATCCTGCTGATGCAGCCTACCGAGGACTCCTGCACAGAAAATTATTAGATCAACAACTATGGTTTACTAGACCTGACATACTACATAAAGTTACCTTGAGTTACCTGATTTGGAAGGTGAAATTGATCGAAGATGTATCGTTAGTGTACCCCCAGTGAAAGCAAGAAATTTCAGTCATTTGTGGATCATCTATGTCAACAGGTATCAAGATAGGGTTGATTGCTACGTATAACTGCCTATTGCATGCGTTTTGTTTGTCGGATTTTGGCTAGAATAGTCTTAAAAAGACTGATTTTCCCTAAGTCGATCGATGTGAGATTCAACTATAGAAGAACTAAAAAGCTCTGGTTTACATTTAGTTCACACTCGTCAGAGAAGGCAATATCTTTGTCATCATTATAATCATTATTATGATAAAAATATCCCTACATGTCATGATGATTGTCATCATCATCATTGTCTTCATTTTCACTATTATCATCAGTATTGTCATCGTCGTCATTAACTCATCACATACTCTAAGATTTATATTATTATCATCAACATTATTATCGTCATCATTGTCATAACCTTAATAGGTATCTTTATCATCAGCATCATTGGTATCGTCATCATCATCATTTCTACCAAAATAATCATTACTATCGTTATTATCATCATCATCATCATCCTCATTATTATCAATATCATCATATTGTCATCATCATCATCATTGTTATGATAATCCGTACAATCATTATTATTCTAATTATTCTAATCATTATAATATTCATATTTTTGATCATTGTGTTCATTGTGGCCATTATTTTCATATTTATCATCATCCAAATTATTATCGGTATCATAAAATATAATTCTTATAAACATTGTAATTGTTATCATAAGAATAATTTTTATCCTAATTCCTCTCATGGTTGCTGTAATACATATTCTAATTATCTTCATTAACACTATTTTTGGTAGCATTATCTTTACAATAATAATCACTATCATCATCATCATCTTTATCATCGTCATAATCATTATTATCATATTAAATATTATCACCATTTTCAACATAATCATCATAATTATCATAATTATCATCTTTATCGTCATCATCATCATCCTTATCATTTTTATAAGCATCATCGTTATCGACATCATAATTATTATGTTTATAATCATAATTTTAATCATTATGATAATGATTTTCATACTTGTAATGATACTTATCATCATCATGATTATCATCATTAACATCATTACGAACATCATCATTATCTACATAATCATCATCAACATCATCATTATCATCATTATGATCATTTTTAACATAATAATCATTATCATCATTAACGTCGTCACCATCATTTTACTTATCATCTTCATGATCATAATCATCATAATCATAATTAACATAGTCCTTATAATCATTATCATGATCATCATTGTCACCATATTTATTATTAATATCATCATTTCTAGCATGAACTATTCTTTCATTAGCATTTTTATCATGATAATAATCATCATTACTGTCATCGCAATCATTTTAATGTCTTTTATTATCGTCATTATTATCATTAGTATCATATTAGTTATTATCATCATCATCGTCACTATCTTCATCATCATAAACATCATGATCATCACGTCATCATGACCATCACATCAGCATCATCATTATTACCATCATTTCCATAACTATCATTGTCATCTTTATAAATGTCATCTCTTTTATCATCTTATTCGATGTAATCCTAATCTAATTATCAAAATTACCATTATTATCATCATCAACATTATCATGATAAGCCTCATCATCATTATAAGTATCATCATCATTATTTTCGTGATCAGTATCATCATATCATTATTATTATCGTCATCGATATTAAAGTCGTCATTATTATGATGATCAACATAATCATCATCATCATTATCATCATCACCATAATTATCATTTACATCATCATCATAATTATTATCAGTATCATTATTATCTCTATGACAATTATCATTAATACGATCATGATTATTATCATAATCGTCAATTTATAATCATTAGTATTATGATCATCATTATCGTCATCATCATTATCATCATAATTATCATCATCATTATTCTCGTTATCATAATAATTGTCATTATTATCACCATTACTGCCATCATCCTCAAAATTAATATGATTATTATCAGTATGATCAGCGATTTCATCATCATAATCATCGGCACTCTCATCGTACTTATCATCATCATTATGATTAGTATTATTATCATTATTAACGGTATAAATACCATCAAAAGCATTGTTACCATCATCATAATGATATTAGGATCGATACATTAATCATCAACAATATCATTCATATCATAACCTTCTTTAGCATCAGTATGATCATCGATATTCTCATTAGTATCATTATTATTCTCATCACGATCACAATTATCGTCATTATCTTTATCATCATTATCATCAGCCTAATTGTTATCATTTTCGTCATTATCGTAACTATTATTATTAGTATATTCATCATCATCATCATCATCATCATCATCATTAACATCATAATCATCATCATCGAAATGATCCACATTATAATTATCCACATCATTCTCATCATCATCATTATCATCATAGTTATTATCACCAATATTTTCATTCATATTACCAATATCATTGTCCTCAGTATCATCATTAGAATCATCAGCATAAATACCACAATCAACCTTATATTAATCATCATTATCATAAGTATCATCGCCATTATCATTTTTATTATCATTACCATAATAATTATCATATTTATCATCATAATCATCATTATCATCATCACCATCATAATTATGGGAATTATCATCATTATTATCATCATCATCATAAATATATAACTATCATCATTATTATCATCATCATCATTAGAATAGTCATCGTAATCTTTGTTATCTTCAATATCATAAAATCATTACTATAATCATTACTATGATGATTAACATTAATATCATAAACATCGTTTTTATCATCAGCATTATCTTCATCAAGACTACTATATTTATCATCGTCATTGTCATCATTTTTATCATCACTCTGATTATCATCATCATCATTATCATCATTATTATTATAACCATCGTCATAGTTATCGTAAAGAATATCATCGTCATCTTATTATCATGATCATCATCATAAATATCGTGATAACCATCAATAAAATTATACTCACTATCATCATGATTATTGTAGTTGATGTCATTACAATTATAATCACCATCATCATAATTATTAGGATCTTTAACATCATTATGATCATAATTATCTATTTCACCATTATCATTACCATGACATCATCTTTATCATTATTATTATTATTATCATTATAATGATTATCTTCATACTTGTCATGATAAACGTCATCATCATCATTCTCTTTATCATCATTATCTTCGATATCACTATTATTAACATTAATATTATCGCCTTTATCAACTTATCATATTGATCACTATTATTATTAGCATCATTAACATTATTTCTGTCATCATCTTTATAACACAATCATGATTATCAGCATCTTTTTAATCGTCATTATCATCGTTATTATAAAATAATTATTACCATCTTTATTATAATAATCATCATAAGCATCTGTATCAGCATCATCATTATCGACATAATCATCATTATCTTTATCATCATCATTATAATCACTATAATAATGATCATCATACTTGTCATGATAATCATTATCATCAGGATTGTCATCATCAACATTATCATAAACATTATCATTATCAACATAATTATCATCATTATCATCACAATCATCTATATGATCAATATCAACAGGATCATTATCTTCATTATCATCATCATTATTTTTATTATCGTCATCATTGTCAGTGTCATAATAAATATCATGAGTATTATTAACATTATCATCATGATCATAATTATCATCTCCATTATCATCGTCATCTACATCTTAATAATTTTTATTAACATGATCATTATCGACATCATCATCAATATCCTTATCATCATTATAATTATTATTATAATAAAAATATCTCTACATGTCATGATGATTATCATTATAATTATTGTCTTGATTTTTACTATAATCATCAGTATTATAATCGTCGTCACTAACTTATCATATTCTTTAAAATTCACATATTTATCATTAACATCATTATCGTCATCATCGTCATAACCCTAATAGGTATCTTCGTCATTAGCATCATTAGTATCGTCATCATCATCATTGCTTCCAAAATAATCATTACTATCTTTATTATCATCATCATCATCCTCATAATTGCCAATATTATCATATCGTCTTCGTCATTATCATTGTGATGATAATCCGTATAATCATTATAATTTTTGTCATTATGATGTTTAGATTTTCGATCATTGTGTTCATTGTAGCCATTATTTTCATATTTGTCATCATCCAAATTATTATCGGTATCATTAAATAAAATTTTCATGAATATTCTCATTGTTATCATACAAATATTTTTCATCCTTATCGCTCTCATGATTGCTGTAATACATATTCTGATTATAATCATCAACATTATTTTTGTTAGCATTATCTTTACGATCATCAGCACTTTCATCATCTTTATCTTTCTCATCGTCATAATCATTATTATCGTATTTAATATCATCATTATTATCAACATAATCATCATCATTATCATTATTATCATATTCATGATAATCATCATCATCCTTATCATTTTCATCAGCATCATCGTTATCGACATCATCATCATTATCTTTGTCATTATCATTACTATTATTATGATTATTATCAACATAATAATCATTATCATCATCATCATCGTTACAATCACTATAATTATCATCTTTTTCATCATTATCATCATAATCATTATCATTATAGACAATATAATCTTCATCATGATCATTATTGTCACCATATTTGTTAGTAATATGATCATTTTTTACGTGATTTACTCCATTATCAGCATTTTTATCATGATCATGATCATCATTACTGTCATAACAATTATTTTTATGTCCATTATCATCATCATCGTTATTATTAGTATCAACATAGTTATTATCATCACCATCGTCACTATCTTCGTCATCATAAACATCATGATCATTAACCTGAGCATCGTCATTGTTACCATTATTACCATCACTATCATTATCATCTTTATTATTGTCATCTCTTTTATCCTCTTAATCGATTTAATCCTAATCTTATTATTATAATCACCATCATTATTAACATCATCATGATTATTATTATTATTCGTACTATTATTATCGTTTTGAACAGATTCATCATTATCATCATCATCCTTATTAACATGATCATCATTAACATCATTATTATGATCACCATCATCATCATCAATATCATCATCATCATTATTATGATGACCATCATCATCATTAAAAGTATCATTTTCATTATTTTCGTGATCAGTATCATCATATCGTAATCATTATCGTCATCGATATTATAGTGGTCATTATCATAATTACCAACATTATCATCATCAGCATTATCATCATCACCATAATTATCATATACATTATCATTAAAATTTTATATCATTATCCAAATTATCCCTATCAGAATTATCATCAATGAGATAATAATTATAATCATAATCGTTGATTAATCATCAATAGTATAACGATCATCATTATCGTAATCATCATTATCATCATAATTATCATCATCATTATTCTCGCTATCATAATTATTGTAACTATTATCACAATTACCGCCATTATTGTTATCGTTCATATCATCATTTTCAGTATGATAATCGATTTTTGCATCATCATTATCAACACTTTTATCGTAATTATTATCATAATTATGATAAGTATTATTATCATTATCATCAGTATAAATACCATCATGAGCATTATTACTATTATCATAATCATATTGAGCTCCATATTTTAATCATCAACAATATCATTTTTATCATTACCTGCTTCAGCATCGGTATGATCATCGTTATTCTTATTATTATTATCATTATTGTCATCACGATCACAATTATTATTATCACCATTATGATCATTATCATCAGCATAATTATCATCATTATTGTCATTATCGTAACCATTATTATCATTATAATAGTCATCATTATCATTATTATTACAAACATCATAATTATCAAAATTAAAATGATCATTATCATAATCATCAGCATCTTTCTCACCATCATCATCATCAGCATCATCACCATGGTTATCATTACCTCTATTCACATCATTATCACCAATATCATTATCCTTTGTATCGTCATTAGTACCATCATCATAATTACCATCATTATCCTAATAGTTATCATCATTTTCAATATTATTATCACCATTATCATTCTTATTATCAGTACCATTATTATTATCATATCTAACATCATAATCATCATTATCATTATCGACATTATAATTATGAAAATTATCATGATCATCATAATCATCGTCATAAATATATAACTATCATCATTATTATCATTATAATCATCATTATAATAGTTATCGTAATCATTTTTATCTTTAATATCATAAAGTCATTACCATAATCATTGCTATGATAATTTACATCATCATCATGAACATCGTTTTCATTATCAGCATTATCTTTATTGAGATCATCATATTTATTATCGTCACTGTCATCATCATCATCATTACATTGACTATCATCATTATCACTATCATCATTATCAATATCATCATCGTCATAGTTATCGTTAACAACATCATAGTCATCATATTATCATGATCATCATCATAAATATTGTAATAACCATCATTATAATCGCACTTACCATCATTATGATTATCTTAGTCAAAGTCATTACATTTAAAATCACCATCATCAACATTATTAGGATGTTCCTCATCATTATGATCATAACTATCTATTTCACCATTATCATAACCATGATCAGCATCTTTATCATCATTAGTATCATCATTAATATATGATTATGTTCATACTTGTCATGTTAAGCGTCATCATCATTATTCCCTCCATCATCATTATCTTTGCTATCACTTTGATCATCATTATTATTGTCATCGTCATCAACTTAGCATATTGATCACTATTATTATTATAATACACAATACTTCCGTCATCATCTTTATAACCAAATCATGATAATTAGCATCTTTTGAATCGTCATCATCATCATAATCATTAAATTAATCAGTACCATCTTTATTATCATCATCATTATAATCATCTGTATCAGCATCATCATTATCGACATAATCATCATTATCTTTATCATCATCATCATCATCAATATAATAATGATCATTTTACTTGTCATGATAATCATCATCATCACGATTATTATCATCAACATCATTATAAACATCATCAATATCAGCATAATTATGATCTTCATCATCACAATCATCAATATAATCATTATCAACAGGAATAATATCTTTATTATTATCATCAACACTATCAGTATAAGTGTCATCTCCATAAGTATTATTATCATAATCATAATCATCATAATTATTATATTCATCATAACGATCATCATTGTCACTCTCTTTGCCAGGAATAACATCACCTCAAACATGATCCATTTCATCTTTAGCATCTTTATCAGCATCATCATTACTGTCATTACCATTATTCCTATCTTTTTTTTTTAATCATCATCATCATCATCATTATTATTATCACCATCATCATTATACCCATCATTATCATGATCATTATCATCATTATTATCAACTTTATCAAAATTATCATTAGAATTTTCATCGTTATTATCATTTTTATTTAAACGAACAACATCATCGAGATCATATCATTATCATCATTATCATAAATATTATAATAACCATTATTATTATTATACGTATTATTATTATTGTGATCCTAGTAAATATCATTAAAATTATAATAATCGTCATCATCATCATCATTAGCATTTTCTAAACCATCATAATCATTATTATCTTGATCACTAACATCATTACTATGATCATCATCAAAATCCTAATTATCGTAACCATTATTATCATCTGTAGAATCATTATCATCATTATCCTAATCATTATCGGCATTCTATTCATCATTATTATAATAATTATCTATATCACCATCATTATCACCATGATCTTAGTCAACAACATAATATCGTAATTATTATGATCATTATAAGACTTTTCATTACCATTATCATAGTCATCATCATTGATATTATACTTATTGTAATCATCATCGTCATTAACATCATAAACATTATCACTATCGAAATTATTACCATTTTTATCATCATCATCAGCATTACCGTCATCATTATCATAATAATTGTAGTTAACAGCATCATTAACATCATCAATAACATCAGTATCATCATCGTCATTATTATAATAATCATCATCATTATTACCATCAACATTATATTCATCGTATTCATTATTTTAATCTTCGTTATCATAACATTTTCATCATGATCATGATTATGATAATCAATATCATCTTCATCAATATCGTCACCATTATCATTACTATCACTATCACCATCATACTATTTTTAATCTTATCGTCAGTATTGCTATTATTTCGATCATCATTATTAACACTTTCATGATCAGTGATATAATCAATGATATCATAATCATTATTATTATTAGCATTTTAATTATTATATTAGTTATGATCATTCTCATTATCATCATCTTTATTATTGGTATCATCATAGTTGATATAATTAGCATATAAACAATCATTAACAACAACTTAATTATCGTCCTTACAATTGTCACCCGTTTCATCGTCATCACAATGATTAATATTACTCTTGCGATCATAATCGTCATCATGATAGAGATTATTTTTATCTTGAGTATCATCATTATAATCATGGCTATCAAAAATATTGTCATCATCATATGGATTAATAATCTTTTAAATATTATCGATGTTATCGACCTTATTAACAGTATTATTATTCACATCATTAACGTGATCATTATTATCTTTTTAAACATCATTATCACCATTATCAACTTTTCTATAATCATGAGTATAATTATTTATTTGATCATTATCATCATCATCATCTTCAGTATTGTCATCATCAGTATTTTTATCATCGTCTGGATCACTATAATCATCATCATTATGAATATTCTGTTAAACATTATCATAGTAAGCATCATCATCATTATAATCATGTTCATTGTCATCATTATTATTATAATCATCATTACATGGGTCATCATTATCATTATCATTATTATTATAACCATTATCATTGTTATTATTATTAATATAATCGTCATCATCAGCATTATTATCAGCATTAATATCAGCATTATCTTCATCATCACCATAATGATCATCATTATTATTATCATTTTTCTTGTCTTTATTATAATCATTATTAATATTATCATGTATAATAACATCATAGTTATAATCATCATCATTAATATTAATATCATCATCATTATCAATATAATCATTATTATTATTAACAACATTTTATTCAATATCTTTATCATCGTATCAATTACATTATCATCATGAATAGCATCAACAACTCAAAAATTACCATCAAGTTCAAGATCACCAACGTTATCATCTTTTAACGTTATTACACTCATTAAAATCCTCATCATCATTTCCATAATTATTATCATCATCATAATAACCTTATTATTATTATCATCGTCATCAATATCATAATCGTTATCATAATTACTATGATCATCATTGATGTCGTCATGATCATTCTCATTGTCATCATCCTCGTTATTACAAATATTATTATCATTATAAGTATCACTATCTTTATCAGTATTATCATCATCTTAAAAAATCTGTAATCATTATTATCATTTTTATCATTATAATTAGGATCAACTATATAAACATCATCATAATTACGATCATCATTATAATCATCATCATCGTTAGAACTATAACCATAAATATTATCATCTTTATTATTATCTTCACTTTTATCGAGAAAAACATCTTCATAATCATCGTCCAAGATATCACAATTATTACTATCATTATCATCATCAACCTTATAATTTATAACATCCTCAATATCATCAACGGCATTTTTGAAACCATTATCACCATCATCATCACAATTATCGTGATTAACATTATCATCGTATTCATAACCATCATTATTATCATCATTATTATTATCTTCATCATAATAATCATATTCTGGGTCATGATCATTATCATCATCATAATTATTATTATTTCTAATCATCATTGTTATAATTGTTATCATCAGTATCATCATCAACATCATTATCGACATTCCCATCATTATCATCAACATTATAATTATCATGGTTACTATCAGTTATATCATGATCATTATTAACATTATTATTGCCATCATTATTCTCATCAGTATCATCCTCATTATCATGATTATCATCATCATTATCAACGTTATCCTGGTATTTATAATAATAGTCATAATTATCATCATTACCACCACTAATAATATCATTACTATCATCATCATTGCTACAATGATCAGTATTATTACCATTTTTATCAATATCATCATCAGAATTTTCATCGTATACATGATTATAATTATATCGGAGACACCATTATTATCATCGCGATCAATATCATTATTATGATCGGCGTTATTACATTATCATTATTATCATTCTTACATCATGATCATTCATACAATAATCCATTTCATAATCTTTATAAGCATCATTATGATTATAATAATCACCACAAATATCGTCTATATTATTATCATCATTACTATCATCAGCATTATTTTCACCATCATTATTATCATCGTCATCATTGTTGTCATCATCTTGACAATTGAGATCGTCTTCATTATCAACATCGTCATGCACATATTGTTAGTAATCATTATTATAATAATAACTATAAGAATCATTAACGTTATAAAAATTATTATCAGCATGATGGTCTTTATTGTCGTCATCTTCATAACAAACATCATCACTGTTATCATTATCATCACCATCATCATCACTATCTTAATCATCATCATCAACGTAATCATTATTATCATAGTAATGATCATAAGAGTCATTATTATTAAAAAAATCATCATTACTTCTGTCATAATCATCATCGTTATCATTATCTACATTCCTATCATTACTATTATTATAATTATCTATATCTTGATCATCATTATCATATAGATTGCCATCATAATGATTTTCATTCTAATCATCATTATTATCACAATCGTCATCATCTTTACCACCTCTATTATTTTCGTCATAGTCATCATCATCAATATCGTCATCATCATAATCATCATTATTAGCGTGACTATCATCATTATCGTCATCATCATTGTTCTCAACCTTAACATCATAAATATAGTTATCATCATCAAAATTATCATTATCATCTTGTAAGTAATCTTTATCATCATAAGCATAATTATCATCATTGTTACCATCCTTGTTATGATCATTACCACTAGCATTATCATCATAATCGTCGTCTTTTATATCATCATCATCAACATGAACATCCTCAACATCATTATTATTATAACCATTCTTTAAATTATTTTCATCATCATCAACATCATAATCATTAGTATGATCATTTTATCGTCATCAAGATCATCATTATCAACATTATTATCATTATGATTATTTTCAAATTCATCATCATCATCACGATCATCATCATCTTAAACATCATTTTAAATATCATTACTATTACCATCATCCTTATCATCGCCATTATCATCATCACCATATTTATGAATTTCATCATCATCATTATCATTATTATTCACATTAATGTTTTCCTTATCATCATCTAAATATATCAGTATCATCTTTTTGATCACCATAATTATTAGAAGTATCATCATCAATTTAATCATTATAATCATTATCATCAGCATTATTATCATCATTATTATCAGTATCATTATCGTTAACATTATTAAGACTATCATTATCATTATAGACATTACCATCATTATTATGATCATCGTTAATATCATTATAATCATCATCATCAGCATATAAGAGACCATTATCAACATGAGCATCATTATCATTACCATCATCGCCATCATGATCATCATCATTATTGTTATCATTATTATTATCATCATTGCCATGATAATTATTATCTTTATCGTAAGTATCATTATTCTTATCATTGTTATGAATATTATCATTACTATCATAAACATCACCATAATCAAGATCAACATCATTATTATTATGATAATCATCAAAATAATTATTTAATGAATCATCGTTATGATTATTATTATCTTTTTAATCATCATCAGGATAATCATGATTAGTATCATTATTAATATCATCACCATCAATGTTATCATCATCATCCTAGTAATCATCATCATAATAGTCGTCATTATTATCATTATCATCATTAATATCACTATAATCATCATCACTGCAATTATCAGTGTCACTTTTATCAGTAACATCATCGTTTTTATTATCATCATCATCATCAGTATTCTGATCAATTTTTTATTATGATTATCATATGTGTCAGCAATAATATTATCGTTATCAATATCATCAAAAGCATCATCATCATTATCGTCGTCATCATAACCATCACAATATCATGTTTTCAATCATCTTTATCAGAGTCGTGATGATTATAATGATCGTGATCATGATTATAATCATGATTAATCTTAGCATCATTATCATCATCATCGTTATTATTATCATCATTCTCGTCTTTATCATCAGAATTATCAATATCAGCATAATTATTGTTAGTATGCAAATCATCATTACCACTATTATTATCATCATCATTATCATCATTATTATTATAATTATCATCACCGCCATCATCATGATTGTCATCATCGTCAACATCATCATCTTTATCTTAAAAGTCATCGTTATAATCGTCATTATCATTACCATCATCATTATAATCATCATTATGATACATAATTTAGATCATTATCATCAAAACTATTATTATCGTCGTTTTTATCATCATGATGATTATTATCAGCATCATCTTCCATATCAGTACTATCGTCATTATTATTATTATTATTACGATCATTATTAGTATCATTATTATTATCATCATTATTGTAATGATCATCATTATCACCCTTATTATTATTATCATTATTATTATCGATATAATTATTATGATTTTGATCATCATCATTATTATTAGATTTATAATTAGCATCATTCTTATTATAATTTATAAAAAATGATAAATGATGATAAATATTTTTAGCATACGAATTAGCAATATATCATCATCATTTTTCACAGCTTCTAACTATAAAAGCCTCCAAAGATCGTCTGATCTGAATAGTCTTGCATATGTTAAGTTTATGGCTAGATGGATGCTACTTAGGGTTCAATGAAACTCTCAGTCAACACGAATAAATAAAAAAAAGAGAAGTAGTCGTGGGACTGCCCGGAGAAGATATGCTTATAAAGCGAAAGAAGCAGTTATTATCTATTGAAAACATCTTAACTTAAACTCGGTTGATGCATATACCGCAATTCATTAATATACAAATCCAATGCTCATAAGAATCAATAATGAATTAGGAAAGTTGGTGAAAGTGCAGGACTATGTTATTGTTGGGTAATCATTTACTAAATTGTCCAATATTGCGGCAATTTGATATTGCCATTATCAGATGTACCATTTAAAAAATACAATACTACAAAAGTTGATCAAATAATAAATGCCTAAGCACTATTCGTGAACTATACAATTCGTCTAATGTAAAGATGAAAACCTATGAAGAGGAGAATTCCAGCCAGTTTTTACTTTATTTTAAATTAAATCTGTACCACAAAAATAAGTTATATTGTTTCTTACATAGCACAAAACCTTTCGCAAACATGTAATTTAATACTCAACAACGCTTCATTTAAGAGCACAGAACCGCTTCTAAAATAAGTTTCTAATCGTAAACTGTCCATAGCATTTAGTAAGTTTGTATGGAACGTTTATGAAATGTTCCTAAAATGTTTTTGAAACGTTCCGAAATTTAGTGCAAATTCAGGAGAAAAATTAATTATTATTTTTTTTTTTGCAATATCTAAATTCATTTAAAAAATGACTATGAGAGTAACATAAGAAGTATAAAGAACTAAAACGCCGTACCGCTGACACGACCTGGTCTACCTGCAGAAAAGCGAGCATATCTTATCAGCTTGGCCAGAGTGGACGAAATTTGTAATATACATAATAAAGTATTTATAACGTACCAGTACCATTATTTCTGTTATCTGTTTTAACTACTAGTAAAAAATTTTTTTAATTTGATCATGAACTTAAGAATTAGTACGTACAAAATCTTTATTGAATGCAAACTCAATACGAAACTAGAACATTGCAATAAATCCCGAATGTGAACATGAAATGGAAAAAATTATTAGTAAAAGATGAAACAGTTTTCAAATAATATTCAGTACGTAAATTGTCAAAACACAAAAATGTATTTCCATAAATAAATTTGAAGATGGAAAACAAAAATACTGGTTTTTATATTTTACAGTGACGGAATTCATGAATATGGTATTTCGTTCACTCCAGTCAAGTGAATAAGATATTTGCCTCTCATCATAGCAGACCCAGCTTGTATTCCGCTATTAAGTATATTTTTTTTTCATTTTACATTCATTGTTGAAATTATTTATAATCTTAAGTATTGCTAGAAATCTAAAAATAATCTATTTTTTCTTGAGTTCGCACTAAATTCAATTACGTTTCAGAAGCATTCCGAAAACGTTTCTGAAAAGTGTCATATATCTTATGCTGAGCACCGCAGCAGACAGTTTACGGTTTAGAGACGTTTTGGAAATATCTTTAAGCTTTCGCAAAAAATGTTTGTAATTTTTAATTCAAATAAACGTTTTAGAAACATTTCAGAAATATTCTGCGCTAGGGTTGTGTGATAATGATAAATTCTCGTTGAACTGTTCAAATTAAAGACAATGTACAAGTATTTGGAATTGTTGACTGTACATTTCATTTTATATAAGACGCATTCTCTAGTTTAAAATGAAACTATGCATTATCTAATCATTCTTTGTACAACTGTAATTTGAAAAATGTATCCACTATTATGACAACATGAGGCTTTTCCAATATAAGACAATGTTTTAAAATAATTTTTTTACATAAATAGTTCTGCTCCTTTGAACAAAATTTTCATTTTTTTATAGAACAAATATCCTGTTTCTAAAATAATCGTTTCTTTACATTTTTTAATAATCCGTTTGGCAAGAAAATTACCGTTGCTGTAATTAATAGAGCAAAGTCATATCAAAGTGTAAAAGTATCGACATTTTTAATCTTATTATATTGTATTATTAACTACTTCATAAGCGTAGACGCTATTGTTTTCTCCATTAGGATACCTATACAAATTTTTATTTTTGGTTTATCCGGCATTCCCTTCGAAGTACAGCGTTTTTTCTTCTGTGTAGATGTGAATTTGTCATGAAAACACGTCAAACTAATCCGTGCACATTTATATAATTATTCCTGACGTGCTGTAATGATTTTAAAATTTTTCACCTTTACTTTAACAAAATATATGCCAAATATAAAAAATGTCATGTTTAAAAGTGGATCGTAACTTTTCTAAAGGTGCGCATGAACACTTAATATCTCCTTAGAAAACCCGTACAACTGTTATTTTTGGTCCATCTGGCTTTCTCTTTAAGATTTAGAGCTATTCTGTTTTTTAAAATTTATGTTGTGTCGAAATCATTGCAAAGTGAATACAGTACATCTGTACTTGCTTTCTACACGAGCAAAATTGTTTTCAAAATTTTTGTTTTTGATTCTATGAAGATATCCCCGAAATCCAGGTTGTGCTAGTCTTCGCTAGATCATAGAAATAAATCTGTACAATTGAGCCACAGCCATCTACAAAAAACGAGTATACGTGGTGACTTCAACAGCCCGCGCTAATCAAACATTCTGTTCCACTCGCTAGATGGCCAAGACTGGAAGTAGCTTTCCCACAACCGTACTAAACACGTCCACCATAAAAATTGGGAATACATCACTGCGTTACGCAGGATAGAATAACGTACCATAGCCCTCAAACGTGGGTTTTTAATGTCAGGGAGGGCCGGTATTAACCTGCTACCAGTATTACACTGGCCGAAATTAAATACTCGACTCCTCTGCGTCTTCTTAAGACGGGGGGTTCGAAATTCAATTCCTGTCAGAATTACGCTGGCCGGAATTTTATACACGACCCCTGTAACATGGGTTTTCTGGTTTCGGGAGGTCGGGTATAAAATTTTAGATAGCTTTACGGTTTTTCTTTGCGAATCCTCAGCTCTGCAGCTACGGCGTGCCATAAGAAGTATAGCCTTAAAAAAATTGGTATCGAACAGAGATCATTGTACTCGACGGTAAGGTACGAGTTAAGCAAAACTTTGTAGTGGTTAAGCTTATTTAGCACCAAAAGCAGAGAAATCCTTGGCGATCTGCACGCTAAGCATAAGCCTGCAATATAAAGTCCTCGTTATCTGAGCGACCAGCATTTTGGCAAGCTGCAAAAGCGTTAAGTACGCAAGAGTTAGGCGTCTACTTTGCCAAGGATTCTCGATATAATCATATTTTTATCATGTTCAATCATACTTGATCGTGTCTTATTCTATTAAATCGCAATTTAATTGTAGATTAATAACATTTAATCGTATTTTAATCCTATATGAACGTTTCTGATCGTATTCAACAACAGTTGATTCTAATTTGTGTGATGTTATCTACGACCTTAAAAATTTTGTGGCCTTCGAATAATCCCATATTTAAGTTTTGATGGCTTTAAACTAAATCCTTTAATAGGATTTACCGACCACAACGCCGTAACTTACATGCAATTGGTCACCACCTTTAAAGGGCTCAGAATCTTTAATTGAGTGTACAATAAGAATTTTGAATTTAATGTATTCAAGTGACAAAGATTAGAAGTCATAAGTTATGAGATAAAGCCTATTATTTAATTTGTTATAAATTAAGACTTGTCATATACGGAAAAATTTGTGATCGACTCTATGGAGAAAACAAGTGAAAATTAATTAGAAAAAAAAAATTAAACTTCATGTTGTGATAATGAAAATAGATATGGATCAATGGCTTGGGTTGGCATGCCAAGCGCGTCGGAGGCGAGCCTCCTTTATTTTTATAAAAAACCTTCAAAAAAATATCTTACTTATGAAAATAAATAAATCTAAGGATCTAATATTACATAGTAATCTCTCCTAAAGAAATCAGTTACACGTGACTGTCGACAGAATAACTCTGGATCTGATTGGTTGAGACTAGCTGAGAGCGGGAAAATTTAAAAACAAGATTTTGAAAAATTGAATAAAAAGTAATTCAAATACAAAAAAATTAAAACTAACTGTTGTAAAATAGCTAATGATTTTATTTTCCTGGAAAATTAATGGAAATTAATATGTTTGGTTAATAGTCGAAGGTTGGCGCGCAGAGCGTGAAGGGGGCGGAGCCCCCTCGTATATTAAATAACTGAATAAAATATTACATTCTTCTTTTATTTAATGCATAGCAAGTCCTTACCATGCTGTGAACTGTAAGTATTAATCTATCTGCGATCCATCACTCTATTTACTACTAAAATTGATTTAATTATTTTTGATATCATAAATATTACGTTTAGTAACAAATAACATTAAAGTATTCTTACATAACATAAAATAATGTGAACTCATTTACGTAACTCAGGTACAGTCTTTTTTTTACACTTAGATATTACATTTAAAAATGTTCACAAAAGCTCTTAATTACAGTAAAAATACATTTTTTTTAATATTTACCCGAGAAACTAACAGTTACCTTGCTTTAGACCTGTATTAGCTAGTAAGATAAGAATTCTTCGATTTTGAATATCTCAACATCACTCCAAGATAATATAAACGAATATTTGTATACAATATACATGTAGGCTTTATAAATACGGACATGTAAGAGTGATCATACTAACTTTATACATAAAGCCAAGGTCTATTAGGTGTAGACTTGTTTTTGCCCTTTTGTACTTTCTTTGACAACTCTTTTTTACAAGTAGCTTTTTCACAGTAAAGTTATAGGTTAACTAGGCATCAGATAGTGTTTGTTGTAGCAATAAATTAAAATGATCTTGTTCTCTTACTTGGTTCACGATATGTGTAGTCGTAATTAAATGTTATAATGCTTATGTACAACTGCTAGATACTGTTCAAGGTAGTCATTGTAGTCGTCAAAGTTAATAAATGCTGTAACAATAGTTGTCTCCAAATCTTTAGCCTTTTCATAGGCCTTATATCTTTTACTTTAATTTACCACATTTTACTGAGCTGACCAATAAATTTTTTAGATGATGCGACCGTTGCACTTGTATTTTATCAGTTTAATTTTTTTTTTCATTTTTTCTTCTATACCAAACTGATTGTCTACGGGATCGTCTGACATGTCAAACTTATGGATGTCCCTTTTTATCAACCGATACATATCTTTGTAACAGATCTCGTACATAAGGCTATAAGTGTCTGAGTATAGAAGCTTTGCTATATATTCTGCACAACGTTTTATGCACTCGTGATGAAATTAATACACAAGAGATTTTAACAAGTTTACTATGTATAGCCTAGGTCTCACATCTATATAGGCTTACAAATAGTAACATTTGTACGTGCTAGACAAACAGCCGGCAGATTCAGATTACAAATAGCACAGCGGTGAAAGTTTGGTCTCGTAATGTATGCGTTACAGCCACACCGATCTTTCTAGTTTCTTACAAGCCCCACCCCGACACAATTCCGCTTATCTTCCATAGTCGTGCCAGACATAGTAACACTCATTCTCTGCATTTTTTCTTCCTTTACTCATCATGTCAATGTAAGATTCGAGCTCTCAAAGGGCTTTTTTGCCGTGGATTTTAAAGGCTAGCGTTATGTCGAGGACAGAAAGAAAGGGAGAGCCTTAAGACGGCGCGAGAAAAGGTAACGCTCGTGTAAAGTATTGTACACGCAGCAGCAGCTGTTTCAGAGCGAGCTAGACGATCACAGAAGACGGGAACGACGGGCCGCCGCAGCGGCCGCTCCATCAACATCGCATGCAAGTCAGTCTTCTGTCCAGACCCTTACGGTGCGCATTGGAGAGGTTTTTGACTTGGATCTTCCGCCATAAATTTTTTTGAGCTAGCTGTACACGAGGAACGCACGCGTGCATGTTTTCATTGAGAGCAAGGGGAAGAGGTAAAAGTGAGGTAGAGGTTGCGAAGGACGAGATAAAGGGGTGGAAGGGCTCGTCGCGAGTACGAGACGAGAGCGAGTGAGTGGGGGCAAGGTGAGAGAGTGCAAGTAGCTGCAGCTGCGGAAAGGAAGAGCTACTGCCATGTCAACGCGTGCCGGCACCAAGCAGAGAGAAAGAAAGAGAGAGAGTCCTGCCTGTCCAGACGAGAGGAAGCCCTGTAAAGCTGCAGCCCTTTGCTGGGTGAGAGCGACACTGACGGTACGAGAGCAAAAGGTAATAAAAGAGTACAGTATCTGCTGTCAGCGTCACCCGGGACATCGACTTGGTGACAACATGCATGCAGGTCACGTACCTTCTTTTCGATCGCGGGTGTGCTGTCAAGCCTACAGTCCATCGACAAAGCAGAATAGGACGAGAGGTAGTTTAGCACAGGCAGCTGATTGTAAGGGTGTGCTGAAAGCAGAGCAGGGCTCCAAGGTGACAGGAAAAAAAGTGCCGGATTTAGATCAGCAAAACCACAATACGGGCAAAACAGCAAAAACAACAAGACCTAACACCCAATCTTCTTACACTACTTACCCGGGGGATAGCAAGTAAATAATAAAGTTATTATATATGTTACTACAAAAATGACAACACAATTAATCCCAAGCTTTTTAGCCCAGTAACCCGGGACACAGCGAGCATAATAATATGATAATTATATAAATTATTGATTGAATAACAAAATTACCTAAATCCTAAGATTTTTGACACAGTAATCTTAGGGACAGCGAGTAAATAAATCAGTAAGTACATGAGTTACTATAAATATAGTTACACAACCTTAATTCCAAGCTTTTTGACCAAGCAACTTGGGGGACAGCGAGTAAATAATATATTATGTATTAAAAAGATTATAAAAATAACTCTATCACTTAAATCCCAAGCTTTTTAGCTCAGTAACCCAGGAAAAGCAAGTAAATAAAGTAGAAAGTAAATAAATTACTATAATAATAACAATTTAATGTTGATCCCTAGCTTTTAATCCCAGTAAAGTTAGGGATAGCGAGTAAATAAAGCAGAAAGAAAATAAATTACTTTAAAAAAAACACATAACATTATTACCAAGCTTCATAACCAAGTAACCCGGGGGACAGCACGTGAAGAATATAGTTATGAAACAAATTCCTAAAAAAAAAAAAAATAACTCTAATTCTAATCTTTTCAGCCCAATAACCGGGGACACAGCGAGTATAATAATATAATGATTATATGAATTATTTGTTAAATAACAACATAACCTATTTCCCAAGCTTTTTAAAACAGTAATCTTGAAACAGCGATTAAATAAATTAGTGAGTAAATAAATCACCGTAAAAATAACAACATAACTTAAATACCAAGCTTGTCAACCCAGTAACTCGGGTACCGTAATGAAACGATTTAGTAAGTAAATGAATTACTATAAAAATAACGATATAACATAAACCTCTAGCTTTTTAACTCAGTAATTCGGGGGACAGAGAGTTAATAAAGTGGTAAGAGACTACATTACTATAAAAATAACAACATAACCTAGGTCCCGAGCTTTAAAACCCACTAACCCGGTGGAATGACAGATAATAGTAATTTAATTACACAGAATATTAAAATAGCAACGTCACCTATATCCCTAGCTTCTTGTATTCATTAATCATATATTAATAACCCGCTGTCCCCTTGGCTACTGGTTTCAAAATCTTAGGATCTAGTTTCTGTTGATATTTCTATAGAAATTTAATTACTTACTATATTATTTATTCGCTGTTACCCGGATTACTGGGTTAAAAAGCTAATGATTTATGTTATGTTGTTTTTTTTAAAGCAATTCATTTACATACTACTTTATTTACTTACTATCCGCGGGTGACTCGGTTAAAAAGCTTGGGATACAGGTTATATTGTTATTTTTATAATAATTAATATCATTATTTACTCGCTGTCCCTCGGGTTAGTAGGTTAAGGAGCTTAAGATTTATGTTATGTTTTCAATATCATAGTATTTTATTTACTTTCTACTTTCTTCATTCGGCGTCCCAGGATTACTAGGCTGAAATTCTTTGGATTAAGCTTATGTTGCTATTTTTACAACAATCTATGTACTTAATATATTATTTACTACCTGTCCCCCAGGCTACTGGGTTCAAAAGCTTGGTATATAGGTAGTGTTGTTATTTTTAGAGTATTTTCTGTATTTACTATATTATTTACTCGCTGTCCTCCGGGTTGCTTGGTTATAAATCTTGGGATTCAGGTTACTCTGTTTTTGCAATTTTGCCCATATAGCCGATTTGAATCTGGTACTCTTCTTTCTGCCACTTTCTGCAGCCCCGGAGCAGAGTAAGAGGGAGAGGGGCCCTGTGTACGTGTGCGTGCTCGGAAGTGCAGCTTCGTGGTGTGTGGTTGAGTGAAAGGTGAAAGGAGAGGAGGATATGGGGAAATGGTTGATAAGAGTGCACGGAGAGTAGGGCATGATGAAATGGACGTAGCTAGAGCGTGGGAGCCACTAAGAGCAGAGAGAGGACGAGACGACCGTGCTAGACGGGACGTGCCGGAGGTACATATAGAGAGGAAAGGGCGAGAAATTGAGATCGTCGTCTGACCAAGCTGGACGAGGACTGCCTGGACCGCAGTGACGTGGTGCGAGAGCGGGAGCGGTAGACCGCACGGACGAGCGCGCGCTGGCACCTTCTGCTATTTTTAAATTTATTTAGATTTGTAGATATCAATTAGACAGATATTATCACTGAAATTCCTAGTAAATCCATGTTACATAACCTCAAAGTAAATAAAAACATGTTTTTCATCGCGGACACTTACTGTCATTGACTACGAACATTACTCATATCATTTTTAATTTCTTTTTACTTATAAAATAATAATGTTGTCATATTATTAGCCCTAAATGTCATTTTCATACTTTATAGGTTAGGTTATAAGTGTTTAAATAAGAAAATAGAAACTAAGCAAAAAGCGATTGTTGCTATTCACTTGAAGATAAGGAAAAAACAAATTTTAAATTTGTCATTATTTGAAGGCTGTTGGTGGTTTGGACCAATTTTTTTTCTATTTGGCCCCACCCATGTGGCGGCCCTAACACTCGACCTGTCTATCGTGTATTGCAAATCGGTTGATCAAATCGACCGGAAAACGATTTTGTACAGTAACGGAAACTTTCAAGAGTAGTTTGGGTAGACTCCCAAATTAAAAAAGCAGTAGAACACTGGCTACAAGTAAAAAAGTAGAAGTATTGTATTTCGTCTCCTATTCGTATCCTATAATTTTGTTTTTATTTATATCCATAAAAATCGGCACAATAAAATGCAGTTGATTGCAAATCTATCATTCGTAAATTGGTAAAGTTACGAAACATAAAAAATGGGTTTCTTTTAATGTTAAGAAAATTACTTATTTGAGATTGTCAAAAATTGGTTGGTTAAAAGCCTTACCAACTAACGATTCGCATTGGTTTCATAAGGACCGTAAGGTGAAGGCAGAAGTGGCAGCCTTCCAAAGTTTTAAATCATCTACTCTACGATAGGTCACCGTATGGTTTAGGGGGCACTGGAGTAAGGGCATTTTGTTAACAATAAGCAATGCTATGTAATGATATTTTTATAAAATCAGAATCATTTGTTCATTATTTTGTAAGCATCTGAGTTTTTCACATTTCTAACTTTGGTACTTGTTGTAGAAGAAGAAAGTGTTTTCGATTTTGAAATACCTAATTTTATGTAAAACCATCCGCTGAACAACTTTTACTTGTAAGGATATTTGTAAAAACCCTTTGTTATCGAGATATAGCGATATAAAAAAAAAAAAATTGGTTTTCAAAGTTGTTTTACATTTTCAAAACCATCGCCTGTAGCAAGTCTATTTTAGACATTTTAATATCTTAATTACTACTTGGGTCACGATGTTTCTTTTAAGCACTGTTTCATCTAATTCCATCAAAAGTCCGTGAGTCCCAGTTTTAAAACCCGCCAGCTACAAAACTAATAGTTGTAGGGCATGTATCATAAAAGACTGACACTTAACTGGAAGCACGTGGCAGTAAATTAAGTAATAACAATTATATAGCTAGACCTAATGTGCATTTTCAATAAAGTGTTTTGCTTGTCAAGACAAGCCAGGAACGAAATAAAACGTAACCTGGCCTCCAAATCTTTTGTCTTTGAGGTCAACTTATTAGATAATATATACATCTCACTGTTAGACCTGATACCTCTGTTAATTAATATTTATTGGCCTCAGTGCTCGTTAGATATTTATTTATTTGGAATGTACCAAATAAATTTTTAATAGCACGCAAATTTATAGTTTTGTTTACAGTTAGAATGCAAATGTTCATCAGGATCCTAGTATCTCTTAATTATAGCAAAAAGATCTTTAGTCCTTGGTGTTGCTATACAGTCTGATTGACTCCACTATTTTAATCGTGGTCAGATCAAAATACATAGAACTAGATATTTTATTACCAACGAGGCCAAAAAACATTTATTTACATAGGTAAGAAGTCCAATACTGAGAGAGATACATTCTCAATTTAAGTGACCTCAAAAATAGTTGATGCGGGGAAGGTCAGGCTACGTATGATTTTTTCCCTGGCTTTAAATACACAAAAAAATGTATTAAAATGTTTTAGCTTGTTTGATAGATGATAAGACATTATATGTGATTACTACGTTAGCTGAACTTTCAAACGTAAAGCTGCTCTTTGTTATCATAGATTTACAAGAAAACCTAGCCTTGAATGCATGGAACTGCATACAATAAATTTTACGAAAATTGGCTGAAAATAGCTTTCCACCTTGCAACTGGTACAAAAGTAGAAAATAGTCAATATACCATCAGATTAAATATAAAGATGTATCATATCTTTTGTTGCACATATTTTAGGCAGATTGTCTATTCACTTGTGCTTGACGAATAAGATTACCAATACATCACATCTACATTGTATTTTTATCTTTTATAATCTCTGATCCCAAGAAGCAGCTACGCTTATGGTTGTTCTGCTAGCATAGTCATTATAAGAAATTTATCCAACAAGCTGAAACTTGACTGGAAGCTTTTGGAAGTGTAAAAAAGCAACATTATATAGCTGGTCCTGATGTGCTTTTTTAATAATTTTTTTGAATGTTGCAAGCTAGGTACGAATTCAGACGTAACATGACCGTCTCCGCACACCTTGTTTTTTAAGTCGCCTTAATTGTGAATACATTTGGCTCACTGTTCCACCTAATACCAACATAAATAAATTTTTTTTTGCCTCTTTGGTAGTAAATTATTTATTTATCTGGATTATGGCACATTTATCGAATGACAGCTGTTATAACTCATCTCATAACTTGTGTTACTTCAGTCAATTTAGTTAAAAAGAATCTTTATGAATTAACAATATTTAAAATAATTGTATAATTAGTTTCTTTGCCTTTCGGCCTTTTGGCCTAGGCATAAATAGATTATATCAAATTAAATCTCTCTCTCCCTCTTCCTCTCTCTCTCTCGCTGTTTTAAAGTACATTTTAATACGCTTGTTACCATGTATTATGTACGTTTAAGTAAGCTAGCGTTAGTAGGAATATGTGATTTGTTTCTCTGAAGCTTACAGTTTCGGTAATGATTAAGAGCAGGAGAAATTGTGGATTTTGAGAAAATGCTCGAAGAGTGTATAAAATGACCAATAGTATTAAATACAATGCAAAACATGTAAACTTTTTTGCATACATATTGTGTTGGTAAAGTCGTGTACACTGCACCTGCACCTGAAAAAAGAGGAGGACCAACGCAGGTAACTATACCACCTATCTCGTTCATCTAATCCTGATGTCCCTCTGCTGTCCAGGCTTCCTACCTTTAAAAAAAGGGCGGTTTGAGCAGGAATACTCCTATTCTGCGAGAATATGGGAAAATAGGGCACAAAACACTGAAATTGTATTTTCGTTTCCGGTTTATTGAGGCATTTACACAAGATCGCTCACAAGGTGGCCGCACTACAGCGTCTCTGCCCTGCATAGCAGTAGGTGCCAGCGCGCGCTCGTCCGTGCGGTCTACCGCTCCCACTCTCGCACCACGTCACTGCGGTCCAGGCAGTCCTCGTCCAGCTTGGTCGGACGTCGATCTCCATTTCTTGTCCTTTCCTCTCTATATACCCCCGGTCCGACCCGTCTAGCACAGTTGTCTCGTCCTCTCTCTACTCTTAGTGCCCCCCACGCTCTAGCTACGTCCCTTTTATCCTGCCCTACTCTCCCTGCACTCTTATCGACCTCTTCCCCGTATCCTCCTCTCCTTTCACCTTCCACTCAACCACACACCACGAAGCTGCACTACCGAGCACGCACATGCACACAGTGCCCCTCTTCCGCTCACGCTGCTTCAGGGCTCCAGAAACTGGCAGAAAGATGGGTACAAGATTCTAATCGGCTATATAGGCAAAACCGCAAGAACTCAGTAATCTAAATCCCAAGCTTTATAACCTTGTAACCCTGGAGAGAGCTAATAAGTCACATAGTGTGCATATAAATTACTACAAAAATCACAACACAACCTAAATACTAAGCGTTTCAACCCAATAACCCCGGGACAGCGAGTGAATAAAGTAGTAAGTAAATAAACTACTATAAAAATAAAAACAGATCATGAATCTAAAGCTCCTCATCCCACTAACACGGGGGACAGCGAGTCAATATTATATTAAGCATACAAAATATTATAAAAATAACAACGTTACCTAGATCCCAATCTATTTAACCAAGTAGCACGGGGATAGTAAGTAAATAAAGTAGTTTGTAAATAAATTGCTTTATATAACAACATAACATAAATCCCCAGCTTTTTAACCAAGTCACCCGAGAAACAGCGAGTAAATAATATAGTAAGTAATTAAATTTCTATAAAAATAAGAACACATCCTAGATCCTAAGATTTTAAGACCAGTAGCCGAGAGGACAGCGAGTTATATATATATGTTTTTATTGAATGAATAACGGTAGGGATATAGGTGACGTTACTATTTTAATATTCTGTGTAATTAAAATACTCTTATCCGGCATTTCACCGTGTAAGTGGGTTTAAAAGCTCGGGACCTAGGTTATGTTAATATTTTTATAGTAATGTATTCCTTTACCACCTTATTTACTCTCTGTCCCCCAAATTACTGGGTTAAAAAGCTAAGGATTTATGTTATTTCGCTAATTTTATAGTAATTCATTAACTTTCTTAATTAAATACTCACGGTACTCGGGTTACTCGGTTAAAAAGCCTGGTATTTAAATTATGTTGTTATTATTACGGTAATTTATTTACTCACTGATTTCTTTACTCGCTATCCCTAAGATTACTGTGTTAAAAAGCTTGAGAATTAGGTTGCGTTGTTATTCAACCAATAATCTATGTAATCATTATATTATCATATTCGCTGTTTCCCAGGTTACTGGGATAAAAAGATTAGGATAAGGGTTATGTGGTTTTTTTCAGTAATTTGTTTACTTACTATATTCTTTACTTGCAGTCCCCCGGGTTACTTGGTTGAGAAGCTTCGTATTAATGTTATGTGATTTTTTTTAAAGTAATCTCTCTACTGACTAAATTATTAACTTACAGTACCCCGGGTTACTCGGTTAAGAAGCTTAGGATATGAGTTATGATGGTATGTATTCAATATTATATCAGTTAATATATTATTTACTCGCCGACCCTCAGGTTACTGGGTTAAAAAGCTTAAGATTTAGGGTATGCTGGTAATTTTATAGTAATGTATTTACTTACTAGTTTTTTCACTCGCTATCTCTTGAGTAACTGGGTTAAAAAGCTTGGGATTAATGTTAAGTTGTTAATTTTATAGAAATTCATTTACTTTCTACTTTATTTACTCGCTGTCCCCCGAGTTACTGGGTAAAAAAGCTAGGGATTTATGATAAGTTGGTAATTTTATAGTGATTTATTTACTTACTACTTTATTTATTCGCTGTCCCTAGGTTACTGGGTTGAAAAGAGCACCCGCAATCGAGGAGAAGGTACGTGACCTGGAAGCATGTGGCCGCCGAGTCAATGTCCCAGGTAAAGCTGACAGCGGATACCGTACTCTTCTACTACCTTTTGCTCTCGTACCGTCGGCGTCGCTGTCGCCCAGCACACAGCTGTAGCTGCACAGGGCTTACTCTTGTCTGGATGGGTAGGACTCTCTCTCTCTCTCTCTCTTTCTCTCTGCTTGGTGCCGGCACGCGTTGACACTGCAGCGACTCCTCCTTTCGGCAGCCGATGCTACTTTTACTCTCTCACATAGCCCCCACGCACTTGCTCTCGTCTCGTCCCTCCGACGGTCCATCCGCCCTTTTATTACGTCCTCCGCCACCTCTACCTTACTTTTACCTCTTCCCCTTACTCTTAATAAAAACGTCCGCACGTACGTTCCTCGTGCACAGCTAGCTCAAAAAAATTAATGGTGGAAGATCCAATTCAAAAACTTTCCCGATGCGCACAGTAAGCGGCTGGACTTGAGACTGACTTGCATGCGATGTTGATGGAGCGGCCGCTGCGGCGGCCCGTCGTTTCCGTGTTCTGTGATTGTCTAGCTCGCTCTGAAACAGCTGCTGCTGCGTGTACAATACTTTACACGAGCGTTACCTTTTCTCGCGCCGTCTTAACGCTCTCCCTTTCTTTCTGTCCTCGACTTAACGCTAGCCTTTAAAATCCACGGCAAAAAAGCCCTTTGAGAGCTCGAATCTTACATTGACATGATGAGTAAAGGAAGAAAAAATGCAGAGAATAAGTGTAACTATGTCTGGCACGACTATGAAAGATAAGCAGAATTGAGTCGAGGTGCGGCTTGTAAGAAACTAGAAAGATCGGTGTGGCTGTAACGCATACATTACGAGACCAAACTTTCACCGCTGTGCTATCTGTAATCTGAATCTGCCGGCTGTTTGTCTAGCACGTACAAATGTTACTATTTGTAAGCCTATATACATGTGAGACCTAGGCTATACATGGTAAACTTGTTAAAATCTCTTGTGTATTAATTTTATCACGAGTGCATAAAACGTTGTGCAGAATATATAGCAAAGCTTCTATACTCAGACACTTATAGCCTTATGTACGAGATCTGTTACACAGATATGTATCGGTTGATGAAAAGGGACATCCATAAGTTTGACATGTCAGACGATCTCGTAGACAATCAGTATGGTATAGAATAAAAAAATGAAAAAAAAATTGAACTGATGAAATACAAGTGCAACGGTCGCATCATCTAAAAAATTTATTGGTCAGCGCAGTAAAATGTGGTAAATTAGAGTAAAAGATATAAGGCCTATGAAAAGGCTAAACATTTGGAGACAACTATTGTTACAGCATCTATTAGCTTTGACGACTACAATGCCTACCTTAAAGAGTATCTAGCAGTTGTACATAAGCATTATAACATTTAATTACGACTACACATATCGTGTACCAAGTAAGAGAACAAGATCATTTTAATTTATTGCTACAACAAACACTATCTGATGCCTAGTTAACCTATAACTTTACCGTGGAAAAGCTACTTGAAAAGAAGAGTTGTCAAAGAAAGTACAAAGGGGCAAAAACAAGTCTACACCGTATAGACCTTGGCTTAATGTATAAAGTTAGTATGATCATTCTTACATGTAAGTATCTATAAAGCCTACATGTATATTGTATACAAATGATCGTTTATATTGTTTCAAATGGATATAGCGATATTAAAAATCGAAGAATTCTTATCTTACTACTAGCTTATACAGGTCTGAAGCAGGGTAACTGTTAGTTTTTCGGGTAAATATTTGAAAAAATGTATTTATACTGTAATTAAGAACTCTTGTGAAAATTTTTATTTAATAAGTAAGTGTAACAAAAAATAGTGTACATGAGTAACGTAAATGAGTTCACTGCATTTCACGGTATGTAAGAATACTTGATTGTTATTGGATACTAAAAGTATTATTTATCTTATCAAAACTAATTAAATCAATATAAGTAGTAAATAGAGTGATGAATCGCAGATAGTTTAAAACTTACAGTTCAAGGCATGGTAAGGACTCGCTGGACATTAAATAAAAGAAGAATATAATATTTTATACTGTTATATAATAAATAACTATGTATTATTAGATGCTTGGATTTATTTATTTTTACAAGTAAGTTTTTTTTTGAAAGTTTTCTGTAAAAACAAAGGTGGCACGCCTTCTACGCGCTTGGCATGAAAACCCAAGCCATTGATCCATATCTATTTCTATTATCACAACACAAAGTTTAATTTTTTTTTTCTTATAAATTTTCACTCAATTTCTTCATAGAGTCGAACTAAAATTTACCCGTACATAACAAGTCTTAATTTATTACAAAACGAATGAAAGGCTTTATCTCATAACTTATAACTTTTAATCTCTGTGGATTGTATATATTAAATTCAAAATTCGTATTGTACACTCAATGAAATATTTTGAGCTCTTTAAAGGCGGTGACCAATCGCATCTAAGCAACGGCGTTTTTGACAGTAAATCCTATCATAGGAGTAAATCCTATCATAAGTTTAAGGCTATCAAAACATAAATATGGGATTATTCTAAGGCCACAAAATTATTCAAGTCGTAGATCACATCACACAAATTGGAATCGACTGTTGTTGCATACGATCAGAAACGATCATATAGGATCGGAATACGATTAAATGCAATCAACATACAATCAAAATCCGATTCAATAGAATAAGACACGATCAAGTACGATTAAACATAATGAAACTACGATTGAATCAAAAATCCTTGGCAAAGTAGACGCCTAACTCTTGCATACTAACGCTATCGCAGCTTGCAAAAATGATGGTCGCTAAGATTACCAAGACTGTATATCGCAGACTTATGCTCAGCGTGCAGATCGCCAAGCATTCCTTTGCTTCTGGTGCTAAATATGCCTTAGTACGACAAAGCTTTGCCTAACTCGTACCTTACCGTCGAATAAAAAGATCTCTGTAAGATAACAATTTTTTTAAGGCTATGCTTCTTGTGGCACGCCTTAGCTGCGGCGCTAAGAATTAGCGAAAAAAAACCGTGAGGCTGGCTAAAATTTTATACCTGATCTCTCAAAACCAGAGAACCCATGTTGAAGAGGTCGTGTATAAAATTTCGGCCAGCGTAATTCTGACAGGAATTTAATTTCGAACCCCCCGACATAAAAAGATCCAGAGAGGTCGAGTATTAAATTTCGGCCAGTGTGATACTGGCAGCAGTTTAATACCGGCCCTTCCTGACATTAAAGAACCCACGTTTGAGGGCTCGAGTACGTAATTTTATCCTGTGTAACGCAGTGATATATTTCCAATTTTTATGGTGGACAATTTTAGTACGCTTGTGAGAAAGCTACTTGCAGTCTTGGCCATCTAGCGAGTGGAACGGAAAGTTTGATTAGCGGGGGCTGTTAAAGTCACCTCTTATACTCGCTTTATGTAGCTGGCTGTGGCTACATTGTACAGATATATTTCTATGATCTTACGAAGACTAGCACAACCTGGATTTTGGGGATATCTTTATAGAATCAAAATGAAAAATTTCGAAAATAATTCTGCTGGTGTAAAAAGCAAGTGCAGATGTGCTGTATTCACTTTAAAATGATTTTGTGACAACGTAAACTTTAAAAAACAGCATAACGCTAAATCTCAAAGAAGAGGCCAGATGGACCAAAAATAACAGTTATACGGGTTTCCTAAGGAGATAATAAGTATTATTGCGCACCTTTAGTAAGGTTATGATCCACTTTCAAACATGACATTTATTATCTATATTTGGCATATATTTTGTTAGAATAAGGGTGAAAAATTGTAAAAACATTAGATCACGTTGGGAATAATTTTATAAATGTGCATGGATTAATTTGACGTCTTTTTATAACGAATTCACAATTATACAGAAGAAAAAACGCTGTACCTCGAGGGGAATGCCGAATAAACCAGAAATAATAATTTGTATGGGTATCCTGATGGTAAAAACAATAGCGTCTGCGCTCATGAAGTTGTTGATTATACATTATAATAACATTGAAAATGTCGATACTTTTGAACGTTAATATGTCTTTGCTTCATTAATTACAGAAACCGTATCTCTCTTGCCAAACTGATTATTTTAAAATGCAAAAAAACGATTATTTCAGGAACAGAATATTTGTTCTATGAAAAAATGAATATCTTCTTCAAAGGAGCAGAACTATTTTAGATTTAAAAAATTATTTTAAAACATTTTCTCATATTGTTATGGTCTCATGTTGTCATTATAGTTGATACATTTTGCAAATTACAGTTGTACAAAGAATGATTAAACAATGCATAGTTTCATTTAAAACTAGAAAATTTATCTTATTTAAAATGAAATATACGGTCAAAAGCTCCAAATAGTTGTACATTCTCGTTAATTCGAACAGTACAACGAGAATTCTTCAGTATCTCACATCCCTCATAGCGCAGCATATTTCTGAAATGTTTCTAAAACGTTTATTTAAATGCAAAATTACAAACATTTTTCGTAAATGCCTAAAGATACTTCCAAAACGTCTTTGAACCGTAAACTGTCCGCTGCGGTGCTCAGCATAATTTATGACACCTTTTGGAACGTTTCTGTAATGCTTCTGAAGCGTAATTAAATTCAGTTACAATTTAGGAAAGAATAGATTATTTTTTAATTTCTAGCAATACCCAAGATTATAAACAATAAAGACAATGAATTTAAAATTAAAAAAAAAAACCTGACGGCGGGATACGAACTGGGTCTGCTATGATGAGAGGCCAATCTCTTATTCACTTGACTGGAGTGAACGAAATACCGTATTCATAAATTCCTTCACTTTAAGATGTAAAAACCAGTATATTTCTTTTCCATCTTCACTACTAAATTATGGAAATACATTTTTGTGTTTTGACAGTTTACGTACTGAATCTTATTTGGAAACAATTTCAACTTTTAATAATAATTTTTTTCATCTTACGTTCACACTTGGGATTTATTGCAATGTTCTATTTTAGTATTGAGTTTGCATCTATTAAAGATTTCATACGTACTGATTATTTAGTACATCGTCGAATGAAAAAGATTTTATAATGATATGTACCTCTCTAAATGAAGTTGTAGGACCAAAAAACAGTATTAATAGTACTGGTTCCTTATAAATACTTTCTTTTGTGTATTACAAATTTCGTCCTCTCAGTCCAAGTTTATAAGATATGCTCGCTTTTTCTGCAGCTGGACCAGGTCGTTTCAGCAGTGCGGCGTCTTTCATTCTTTATATTTCTAATGTTACTCTTATACACATTTTTTTTTATGAATCGAGATATTGCAAAAAAAAATTAAAAGGTTTTCTCCTGAATTCTCACTAAGTTCAGGTACGTTTAAAAAATATTCAGGGAACATTTCCAAAAAGTTCCATACAAACTTATAAAATGCTTAGCTATGGACAGTATACGGTTTAAAATTCGTTTAAGAAACGTATCTGTGCTCTTTGGAGAAGTGTTGTTGAGTATTAAATTGAATGTTTGCGAAACGTTTTGGGCTGTGTAGGAATCAATATCATTTATTTTCGAGGTACTGATTTAATTTAAAGTAAAGTATAAACTAGCTGAAATTTTTGACTGCACAGATTCTTATCTTAACATTAGACGAATTGTTTAGCTCACTAATAGTGCTCAATCAATTATTATTTAATCAACTTTTGTAAGATTGTATTTTTTAAACGGTACCTCTGACAAAAGCAATATCAAGTTGCCGGAATATTGGACATTTAGGTAAATTATTATCGAACAATTACAAAGTCCTGCTCTTTGACCAACTTTCTTAAGTTATTATGGATTCTTATGGGCATTTGAGATGTATACTTATGATATGCGAGATATGCATCAACCGAGCGGAAGTTAGGATGTTTTTCTTAGATAATAATTGCTTCATTCTCTTTATAAGCATATCTTATCCAGACAGTCCCACGACTGCTTCTTTTTTATTCATTTATACTGGCTGACTTAAAGTTTAATTGTAGCCTAAAGAGCATCCATCTAGCCATGAACTGACCATTTGTAGGATTATTTAGAGCAGACGATCTTTAGAGTATTTTATTTTTAGAAGCAGTAGAAGATGATTATGATGATATATTGCTGATTTTAATGCTAATAATATTAATTATTCTGAAATTATAATAAGTTTGATGCTAATAATAATAATAATGATAACGATGATGATTCGAATGATAATGGTCATATTGACGATGATGATCGTAATCATGCTGATGATCACGGTAATAATGATGTGGATAATGATGCTAATAAAGATCTCATGATGATGATGATGACGATGATGATAATAATTTTGATGATGATGATCTTAACTATGTATCATAATGATGATGATAATGATGATGTAAATGATGATGATGATTATATTCATGACCTTAATGATAATAAAAATGATGTTGACGATGATGACAATCATGATGATACTGCTGATAATAATTATAATCATCATGATGATAATGATGATAATGATAGTAATGATAATGATAAGCATAATGATGATCATTATGCTGATATTGATAAGTCTGATGATGAAGACATTAATGATGATAATGATAAGGGAAATTATAAGAATGATGCTGATAATAATAATGAATATAATGATGATAACGATGATAGTGGTGTTGATGATGATCATCATAATCATCATGATAAAACTGATAAAGATGATTAAAGAAAAATGGAGTCGATAATGATAATTTAAGGGTTATAATGGTGATGATAATAATGATGATAATTTTAATGATATTCATAACGATTATATCATTGCTAATACTTATAATAACCATGATAAAAAGTTTGATAAGAATACTGATGATGATAATAATAAGAACGATGATAATACTGATAATTGTGACACTGATAATTATAACGATAATGATGATAATGATTTTGATGATGATGATGACTATGATGATAATGATGGTATTATGGTGATGATGTTAGTGATAATACTTATAACGATTATCATGATGATGATGGAATATATCATAATAATCATAACAAATACTTATTTAATAAAAATTTGGAAGAAAATGATAATAATGGTGATGATGATGTAGATTATGATGATGTATATGATGATGATGATTTTGATGATGATAGTGATAAAAATGATGATGATGATGATGTTAATTATGTTGAAATTCATGATGTTAATGATAAATACGATATTGACAATGTTTATGATGATGAAGATAATGATAAGGATGATGATAATGATGATAATAATTATGATGATGATAATAATGATTATGATGATGATGATAATATTAACAATAATAGTGGTGATGATAATAATTATAATAATCTTCATAATTATACTGTTGAAGATGATTATAAGGATGATAGTGTTTATGATAAAAATGTAAGAATAACGAAAATTCTGATTACATTGATGTAGACGATGATGTGGATAACGATTATGATGACGATGATTATAATTATGTTAATAACAAAAATTAATGTGAAAAAAATTTTGATGATGATGATGATGATGAAAATGATAATACTGATAGTGGTAGTGATGATGATAATAATGACGATTATAATGATGTCGAGGATGATGATGATAATAAAGATAATAATTATTATAATGAAAATTATAATGATCAAGATAATGATGGTTGTACGGATGATTATTATGATTATGCTAATAATAGAGCTGGCGATGAAAATGACACTCATGATGAAGAAGATGATTATTGTGAAATTCATAATCGCACTCACAATTATAGTGACGATGATGATGATGTTAATGATGATGATAATTTTCATAGCAATTATGAGAATGATGATACTTATGATAAGGATAATAATTATCATGACGATAAAGATAACAATAATGATAATAATAATGATTATGATCATGATGGCGGTGATGATCATGATAATGATGTTTATTTTGATAATGGTGTCTAATATGCTGATAATGATAATTATAATGATGATATGAATGATGATGATAATAACGATAGTAATGTCTATAATGATGATGATAGTGTTGATGATAATAACGATAATGATGCTAATAATAATGATGATAATGATGCTGATGATGATAGTAATGATAATAAAAATGATGATGATACTTATGATAATAATAATGGTAATCTTAGAGATAATAATGATAAACTTTGATGATGATGAAAACACTTGAATGTGAATAATAATGATGATGTTGATGATGATAACTATAATTATGATAATACGGATAATAATAATGATGGTAAAGATAATGATGATAGTTACGCTAATAATTATGATTTTAATGATGATGAATATAATGATGATAATTAGAATGAAAATCATTCTGATGGCGATCATTATGATAATGATGATGGGGATATTAATAATAACAATAATAATAATAATGATAGTCATGATAAGAATGAAGATAATGATAACGATGATAATGATTATTATAACATAGATGATAATATTGATAGTAATGATGACGATTAAGATTATTACCATGATAATAGTGATTATGTTGACGATGATGATGAAGATAGTGATGATGATAATGATGATAATAGTTGTGATGTTTGTTATAATGATGACGACAATAAAGATAATGATTTTGATAATAATTTTTTAACGATGATGATATTTATGGTTATTATTATGATGATGATCACCCATAATATGTGTGTGATAATGAAGATGATGATGTCGATTATTATTGTCATGATGATGCCTTCGGCTGCCAAGCTTTCTCGTACTATAGCACGAGCTCTTACTCAGGTTTCGCCTACTAGTGCCGGATTAGCCACGATTCCTACTCCACCGCCTTTAGCCCTACTCCTTATCCACAAGCCTTATTATCGACCGTGCTTAACCTTGTGCTATATTATTGACAGTGGTAAGCCTCGTCCTATTATAGGAGCAAACGCTTACTTCAGCCTTTATCCTGCTGCCTTTAGTAGCCTCACTCTGCATCTCCTTGCTGTCAAATGTATGATTAAGTCAGTGTTACAGCAGAAGCTCATTTAGGATCTTCGATCACGTGATCTGAAGGCAAATAGTTCAGCTACATTATCGGCCTGTGGTCTCTGCCCTACCTACATGCGCGAAGTCGGAGGTCCAAACATTTGTTAATACATTTGTATTATTATTATGAAATACGCTTGAGACGCACTCCCTAGAAATATGATGCGCTTGCTCTCTCCAATGTATTACTTTTTACTTTCATCGGAGGCAGGGGTGAGCTCATTGTGTAAGACGCTTAGCGCAAGGAATAGTATGCCTGGCCCGTCTTATTAATACACGTATGAAATGATGCTGGCTTTGTCGACATAAGCGCTGAGAGGGAAATGTTTCTGGGGATATGTCATCATGGGTATAATGCATGATTACTAAAACATATTTATTTCCTTTGAAGCGATAGATATGACTAGCAGAGGCAAGCGCATTTTGTATACAATGCTCGGCATGAGTATTCGATTCTTATACCTCTCCTCTCGTACGCATTATAATATTCTGGCGTACGATTTATATTAGCGGATGTGTACGCGTGCATCAAGTGTTGCGAGTCGCTGGCTATACGCGCGCTCGCATCACCATGCCTAGTCCGTCTTATCAATACGGGGGTATCAAATGATGCCGGGCTTTGTCGACTTAAGTTCTGCGAGGCGATGGCAAAGGTTTCTACGTCATCGCGGAGGATGTTGTCAAGGCGGGCAAGAGAGCAAATGAGAGAAGGCGGTGGCAAAGGTTTCTGTAAACAAGTCATTGCAGTGGATGTTGTTAAGGCGGGCAAGAAAGACAGAGAGAGAGAGAGAATATTAGAACGGGTCTTATGTGGTTGGGAGCAGCGCAACTCACATCGACTTCAATCTACCGTACTGCTCGAGACAAAATATGATTCGCTCTCTTATTAGCGAAGGTATTTTCCTCATCTTCAACGCGGTCCTGTAATGCATACTTACTCGAACGCATTTTGCATTCAATTAAAGCGAGAGATATGATTAGAACAGGAAAGCATCAGCACGTTTTGTATATAACGCTCGGCACAATTAACACGATGCTTATACCTGTCCTCTCTTGCGCATTATAATATTCTAGCGTAAGGTTTATATTAGCAGATGTGAACGCGTATCAAATGATGCAAGACAAGAGCTGTACGCGCGCTCGCTCTCTCATTATAATACGAAAATTATAAATATAATATACTAAAGATTGCCAACTCTTTTTTACAGCGGCGTGCATAATAATAATGACTGTTGAATTGTAAGTGTAGCTGCCATTGCATCAGTTTTAGCAAATCCGTCGACGAGTGCAATGATCTAGTGCAAAAACTCTTACCATCAAAGAAACTTTTGTAACCTCTAGAATCCTAGCAAAAAGAGCCAACACGAAGGAACGTCCTTTAAAAGAATTATAGCAACCAATCAGGGAGCTCCATTGCAGTTGCTAGGCAACGATTCTAATAGCCAGGGGAAAAAGAGAGCCACGTTATAAAAAATAATTTAGTTGTTATAAATTAGTCAACGAGTGCAGTCATCAAAATCTTCTTCGAACGAAGAAGCTCTTCAGATCTCTACGGGGCTCTCAGACATAATGTTTTTGCCGAGGATGCAAGCCATCAGCTAACTTCATGTTGGTTGCATCTTTCATTCCTGATTTCAGTTCCTCTGTCTAAGCCCTGCCGTACATGACCGCACAGATTCAAAACAAATTTAAATACTTGTTCGACGAGACAGGGTGAAATATTCATATCAATAAGATGTATGGTTTTCGAACCATTTTTATTGTAAATAGAAGCTTCTCAAAAATTTATTTAAACGTTGTTAATTTACGAAGCACTTGCAAAATGCTCTTTGTACCCTGCGGTGAATCATAAATTTACACAAAAAATAAATTCGATTGCATTCTGGCGATATTAAACATTATATCCTTAATAGTGTACTTTCTACTACTTCTTGCTCTGCGCGATTTCAATGTACAATTTTTTCTGCAGGGCATATAAATGAATAAAACAAACTGGTCATTTCATTAGAATTAAAGATTGTAATTTGCTTCAAAAATCTAATGCCTTTTTTTGTACATAAATGATTGTACAATAAAGTGTGTCGCAATCACTTATATATAAAAAAGCATTTAACTTAGAACTAGAGCACAAGTATGTAAAATAATTACAGCCAATGTCAAATTGCTTTTTATTAACTCTTTTGTTTACATACACGCATAAAAACGGGTTCGCTATTTTCTGCTCCGTACTTTTCTGCAGCATGAATACCTACGAGGTTTTCTGCAGATTCAAAAAAAAAAAGTTGTATACTTATGATCTTTTATACGTACTGCATATTTACTGTAGTACTTTTGGCGATGTTACTTTGCAAAGAGTATACGTGTAATTTCGTTTGTCTTACGTGCACAGGGGCGGGTACACTATCCTCTGCTCCCAGCTCGATTGTAACATACAAAAATAGTAGTTCTCGCACCAGATTGAAAAGGCTTTAATTTGCAAACGCAGAGATTAACGGCACGAGCCGTAGGCAAAGAACGTAATGAAGTTCGTAAAAAAGCATTTACGTTGAGATACAAATGCTCTTTTTCCTACCGAGGGTGTACCAGGGTTCCAAAAAGGTCCGAGGTGGGAGAATGTATCTTTATACTCTACGAAATGAGACGATTTAAAAAATTGCATCAGAAATTTTTGACCCGTAAAAGGGCATCAAATCGATTATGATAAACAAAAACCATTGTAGCAACGATCATAAGGTATTTAACATAATATATTTCTCCGAAACCTTCAAAGTATATAAAAACATTAAATTTGAAGCACTTGATTTCTAAAATAAGTCGATTTATTACAGAGGTATAACAATTTTTTCAGAAAATTCTTAGTTATTAATTAAGTCAAGACGAAGTAACTTATCAAGATTAGCAAAAATGAAAAATTAAGGTATTATCACACCCTATCAAATAAATTCTTTTAACTTTCCATGATAAATTTTTTACCTTTTGAATGGGTAAAATTGGCTTTTGACAATCGAAAATTGTTATAACCGTAATAAGGTATAAAACTCAAACCTTTTTCCGGAATATTAAAAGGATAATAAAACAATAATTTTTTGCCCCTAATCCCTAGAATGTATTAATTTGTTGTGGGGATATAATTTTTTTTTTCCCGAAAATTTTAGTATTCTTTAAATAGAAACTTAACAAAATAGCTTATCAAGACCCAAAAAAATCGTCAATGAAGGTATTTTTATACCTAAACGAATAAGATCTTTATAAACTTTGTTTAATACATTTTTGACCCTTATTAAGGCAAAAAACCAGTTTTTGACCATCAAAAATCGTTATAACTACCTTAATATGGTATACAATTCTTTTTTCTAGCCTGCATAAGAATTAGAAAAAAAAAATTTTAGCCCTAGAACATAAAAATCGAAATCGGTGCTTGGGTTCCTAAGATATGACTGCTTACACACACACACACACACACACACACACACACACACACACACACACACACACACACACACACACATACACACGCAGATATAT
>JAPYYV010000073.1:0-111049 GCA_030522625.1 Copidosoma aretas | reverse complement strand
AACTAAAACTAGCACTGATACGCTTCACATTATTTTGCGATGGCGAGAATGACATAGCTGGTCTGTAGGATTAAATGGAAATCAAGGAGAACTGACATACTACCGAAGCCAGCATCATGAGCCTTCCCCAATAGATCATTTAAAATTTAAACAACAATAATACTTTTTTTTTTTGTGTACACTATACCTGACTTATCCAACGATAAAATACATGACTAAATACGGAGCCTAGTAATATAAGCGAAGGGCCACCATATATAATACTATGTATAACACAATCAACAGGCTACAAACATTACTCAAACACCAATCCCCAACTGACAGTAAAACCGCTGTCGAGGACAACATCGTCGCAGTCCCTAGCGTGTAGCGTACGGTATACATAGCATACCAATACGTATGCACCCCATCACCCCAGATAGAGAAGTATAACTTAGAAGTGAGAGAAAAAGCAAAACTCTTGATTTGGGTCAGAGAGTAGAGGAAAGGGAGAAGATTCTTGTTTCTCTAGACTGGCAGCCGTGCCTCCAAGTTATCGTGCTACCTTTGCTCGTCCTTTAGTCTTAAATGACAATGAGAAAAAATTAAAAGCCCTTACCGTCCACTTATTTCTCGTTCACCCAATAGCAATACCAGCCCACGTAAAAAAATGTTGTATTATTTGAAATTTTGAAAACTTTTTTTCATATATTTCGTATTTCTTTTCAAACAGGCACTGATCCTGTTCTGCGAATCATGTTCAATCACGTACGTTTGATCAGATTTTTTTTGATACTTAAATATCTAAAGGAATTTTCACTAGTATAATTGTTTGAGTACCATGAGGTGCTATTGATGCTTCATTTGAATGCAAATTGACCAATGTACAAGCATAAGTGAGACCTCGTATTTGAAATTTACAAATACAAACATGGGCTAATGCTTCACAAACAATATTTATTTCTGTTATTTAGACTAAACTGATTGTTATTTCATGTATGATTGGGATTCAGAATGTAATATAAATGATATCCTTAGGTGTTGTACTATCAAGCAATTTTTATGAAACTGATTTTTGATCTTTTCATGCAGGATTACAGATAACAGTGATAAATGAATATGGTTTAAAATATTCATTATTACATGTATTGCTTGATAATGCCACTGCATATGGCTTGGACCATACACGAGTTAAAGGTAACACAAACAGATTTCCAATTTTCCCCTTATTTCGAAATTTTTAGCTACGTTCGCTGCATTATTTGCGACACTGTGCAATATACCATGGTTATATTTATCTTGTAATTATTTCTATTACGTCTCAAATAAATCATGCGACTAATTTAATGATGTAAGTATACAAAAAACTTCATACACTTACTGTTATCCTATAATTCAAGGAACAAATTGCTACTGATTATGACTCTATTATAGTCTATATACGAGTACATGGTATATCAGATATTTGATCAACCTTTTATACGTGAGAAAACATTCTGTATTAAGCTATGTTTTCAAATTTAAAATAATATGCTAATTCAAATGTTGTTTTGATAATATATTAGTACTAAATCTTGTTGTCAACATCTCTAAATTCTCTCTATATAAATTATATCTGTTTTCAATTTATTTAAATAGCATGGCCATTAGCACAGCCCAGCAGCAGCAGCAGCCGAACCAACAGCACCTCGCGCACCAGCACCACCCCGGGGACGTGCCGTACTGTGGATACTCGGCGGCGCCGAGCCAGCACCCGCACTCCATCATTCCGAGCCTGACTCAGCCCGGCTACCCGGCCAGCGGACCACTGGCCCAGCAGCCGGCTGCACATCACCTGCCGCTGGGGGGCTATCGATGCGACGAACGAGCGCGCGCGCTCGCGCGTTCGTCGCTTCGATAGCCCCCCAGCAGCAGCCGGCTTCCGCTCACGCTGGCGGTTCCGGTGAGTTACTCGGTTACCACAAGTTTTGTAGCGAGCACGACTAAGACAAGATCCCTTTTGGGATTATACCGAGTTGAAAGCGCAAAATTTGAGGGCAAACATTGTTCGCTAAAACGCTGAGCTGGCCGTGTGCTTTCTATATCAGTTCATGTATATAAGCAGCTGGGTTGTCTGAAAATATTCCAGGAAGAGTATATTGCGAGATAGAGCTTGTCGAGACGATTGAACAGGGCTTTTTCACCAAATTTCGAATCCCATGCATATTGTACTTTCGAAGATATTATAAAAGCTTTAAAAACTCCTCGCTTTCTTCGTGCCGAACAAATCGATCGATTTCCAATTGAAAATAATATCTTCGAATAAGATCGCAATGTGGCAAAGAACCTCGTCTTGAGGGGCTTAATTTCATAGTTTTTTAGAAACATTTTCGATATTTAGCTCTGAATTTCCATTCTTTTAAATACTTTACATTTTATATATTTATTATCTTGGACTAGTAAATTACTCTGCTCTAAAAAAATATGATCAATTAGATGTAAGCAAAAGAATTTTAGTAAGGTAAATTTTTGCCTTATTCTTTTTCAGTATACATAAATAAAATTATAGAAATTTTATAAAAATGATGAAAATCTATTTTACTATGTCATAAAACAAGATTTAAATAATTTTTTTTTCAGATAATACATCAATTTTTTTTAGCAAGAGAATGATACTTAATTGAAAATCTGTGTGTGAATAAAAGTATTTTCTTTAATGTATTCAAAATGAAATGTATTTCTCCAAACTGTAATATTTATTTTCCATTTATTATTACGGTTGATTCAAAAAAAGTTCTATTTTTACTTCTGCATCTTGGTAGAATGACATATGATTGACTATGTAAGAAATACATTTTTTTTAAACATTGCTCCATGGTCAAAAGTTTGTTCTTAAAATTTGTTATTCGTCGAAAGAAAGACTAGGACTAAAGGAAACTTCTTTTTATACAAAATAAAAGGTGAGCAAAATGTATTTCCTGTAGTTAGAAATTTTTGGTATGAAAAATTTGTTCGCAATTTTCTCTCTAGCTGAAATTCCAGCTTAAATGCTGTATTTGAAAAATTTTATAATTTTTGATTGTCTGCCATTGCGTAGATCGTTTCCTTTTTAGCTTTTTTCATATTTTGTGTCAGCATACTTGCTTTCCAACATTCCAACCTAGCTCAACAGGGGATAATCGTTTCTAAATGCTATTCAATATTTTGATTGGAAAAGTTATGTTGATGTCATTGTCAGATTAATCAAAAGCTTTGTAAGTGACATAGTCTATGCTTTATTAAGGCTTCATTTTTTCTTGCAATTAGTTTAGAAACTAGTCTTTTAAAAATTGAGTGTACTTGTTACTAATTGTTTGTATAACACCCCTTAATGAACAACACGTAAGTTTACAAAATTTTGGAGCAAACAGTATTTGTTCTCCGTTTTTTCGTAATTCAAAAAGCTTTGATTCTTTTCTTTACGATTGATAATAATAACTTTTAAACTTGTGTATCACTAGAACGAATGTTTTTATTTAATTTTATAGTATGCAGCAGCAAACAATATTTTCTTAGTACTATTTTGTAGCTTGTAGCCAGCAGCTTATAATTGTCAGTGGCTATTTCTGGACATGAACAATGTCAGATGACTATATGAATAAAAATGCCGTAAGGTCACAGAAAAATTCATCATTGTAAGTTCTACTTAGTCCTCAACCTAATGAAGAGCAATGAACCGTGTTCTTTTTGCTTTAACATTCTTAGTTGCCATCAAGACAAGTATAAATTTTATCGACGTGTGTATGAATTCGACAATTTAAAATATATTACAGCTGGAGATCTATGAGGCAACGATTTGTAACTAACCTCGAAAATGGTAATAAGCATCTTTCAGGTGTAAAGTCAAATTATAGAACTGAGACAAGCGTCAAAATGGATTTTGGGTTTTATTGTTATTAAAAATCCTATCTCATCAGGCTTCGTATTCTTAGTTGTAACAATTACTCTTTAATCTACAAAAACAGGAACAAATAGGATTATTATATTAATATATCATAAGTCTTAGCTTAAATTAAGGGTTAAAAATAAATTTTCACTCTAAAAACGTAATACTTTTTAATTAGAGTTAAGCAACACAACTTTTATGCAAGAGAAATCATTGTTTTTGTTGGAAAAATCAAGAACCAATTTTACCTACAGATCGTAAATTTCCTCTATTCTCTAGGTAGGGTAGTAATTATGACTGTAAGAACCATGTTTAAAATAGATCAATGGTTATTAACTTTAAAACCTACGAAATAATTCTGTGGCTTCTTCTAGTTACCACTATTAATGTTTCAAGGAAAAAATTTTTTCTCAATTTTTTCAACTATTTGTTACGAGAGACTCATAATGTGACAGAAAAACAGATTAAATAAAATTTCTTAGTTTAAATATTATCTAAAATCTATTTTATCACTTGTCTGAGTTCCATTTCACAGCTCTGCGCCAAATTGAAAAATGTTCATTTTAAGTTTTTCGGGTCGCTGAACCCGAAACCGAGATCCATTTGACCTCATCTTGTCAGGGTTTTTTATAACATTTAAAATAGTTCAAGAACACAGGAATTTCTTACATTCATCAAGATTGCAAAAGACCCTGACGAAATAGGGTCAACCAGACTTTAGATTTGGACTTAGTGACCCTAAAAACATAAGGCAAACATGATCTGGTCACAGGAATAATTATTTTGATTTGTATGTTGGAGCTGTGTTTTGCACGAATTCACAAGCAGCTTTAGCAAGTAAAATCGAAAAAAAAAATTTTGTGATGTACCAAATTCTTCTTATGTTTTTGGAGTTGCTGAATCCGAATTTTAGGTTTGTTTGACCACATAAGGTCAGGGCTTTTTATGCTGTATTCAAACAAATTATGTGAAACTAACTGTATTTATATTTGTACAGTCATCTAGCATTCTTTTTCTGGAAGAGTCACTAACAATTAGAAACCACAGGGTTAAAGCTCCAGGATATGTTTTTTATTACTGCTACTATTCTTACACATCAGGGAAAAACAAATTTAAAATCATTACCCATACAAATGTATACGTATACGTTTGGGCTATTTTGTGGACTATGCTTGAAGCACATATTAATTAAAAATTTTGACACTGCGGGTTTATCTGACGAACGGGGTTTTTTCTTCACAGCCACAGTTGGTATAGCAGATTTTCAACCTAAATTTTCACTGACCATACTTATATCTAAGCATAAGTTTGAGTAACAATGCACTCAAACAACCACAAATCTGATTTTACAAAATTTCTGACGCAATAAAAAGTGGTGTGGATGAATTCCATTATAACATCGAAGAACTTAAGTATTCCATAATAAAAAACACGTTCTGTCATTTGTAGACACAGCTATTGACGACATTATGTTAGAATTCCTTAACTTGTACATAACTTAAACCTGATAAACCATCGTTTTCTTGTTACAACTTGAAATAATTGTCCTAACTGCACAATAAGTACCTTTCCATTTTTTTCCAACAATTTACCTTCGACGTCCTTTTTAAAAGCTCTTTTATACAGGCAAATGTCTGTAAAACGAATATCCTTACTTACTTATTCAGCATTAACATCAAATTATTCAGTTAGCAAGTTTAATGATATCCACTTAAAGTTTGTACTCCTCTGGTGTCCATGTTACATTTCATACTATTATTCTTCTTTGTTTGTCTTAAACAAGATAAATTAATAAGTAAAAAAGCTCTTGTTAAGTTTTATTTTAGAGGGAGCATTAAAAGTGCCTGTAAAGCCTTAAGACTTGGCAAATCATCAGATAGAGAGTTAGCAGGGAAGCTAACTTGATTTTGACCTTATTAAAAAGCCAATTGTGAACTAAAATTATTATTTTCCAAATTTACAAATGGCAAATGATGAGTCAGTTGACCTTTGATGTGATAATAACTAATCTCTTCTCCTTCCTTATTCATCAAGAAGTAAAAAGAGAATTGACTATTCCGACTGCGAAATTTTAAAAAAAATCGCTAAAAGATCTTAATCAAATTGATTAATGAAGGGCTTGGGTACTTGATCATAGTAACTATAAGGTTTGACATATGCATTTTGGAAAAATTACAAGTTATAATCTTTTTTTTTTGATGGTAGGAACAGCGAAGAATGTCATCGTGCGAATTTTTTTTTATATTGTCTAGATAGAAGATTTTTATCTCTTTGACAGTGTATTGTATTGTTTACTATTTCGCTGTACTATTATTAAAATTCTTTGATCTGACGTGCTACTTAGTCAAATTTTTTTTTTGTCCTTGAGTAATGTAGAAAAAATCATTTAAATTATAATATGTTTATAAAAAATGTAGATCAGTATGATGAATTTGCTCTTATAAATAACGAAACATTATAGTATATGTAAATTTAACTTATAATTATTAAAATTTCATATAATTAACTTTGAAGTCAATATATCAAAAAAAGTTGATTATCATATATCAATATATTTATGTGTCATATAGTTGTATCATCAATTAACCGTGACAAGATAGTGACTTTATCAAGTACGAATCAACTATTTTTGATTGCTTGAACACTCAAACTGGATACTGAGTAACATTTTGACTTGAATTCTTTGTAAGTACGAACATAAACTGCATGATTATAAATACAATAATGTCAGATCCTGCATTGTCAAGGGTTGCGTGATTGATGAGAGATTTATGAAACAGCAGAGCCCTTTCAAAGGAACATAAGACAGTAGTAGCCAATACAGGGTTAAGTTGAGTTAAAAGGTTGTGTTAGACAGCCACAGATACTGCATAGCTCAGTTTAGCAATATCTTCAAAAAACAAGGCAAAAATATCTCTTTAGATCCTTCCGGAGATACACTTATGTACTTAAAAAAAAAGTCATCGTGCTCTAAGCATGTTTGGGAAGATATATTTCATTAAAACGGATTTTTAGACACAGTTCCAGGAATTTATTTAATATATGTGTCTTAGGCCCAGGACATAAGAAAGATCCGATTAGTTAAGAAAAATATGAATGAAAACAACAGCGAACTTGTTGACCATCACAGCTCAGAGTACAGGACCCACCTTCAAGTACAATGAAGAACAAGAAATAAGTTATACGCATTTCAGTGTTCTATACTGATGACTAGCTAGAAAAAACATTCTGCGCTCAGCCTTTGAAAAAATTAGGCTCAAAAAGGCAGTATTTAGGAAGATATAGTAGGAATTTATCTGGGTCAAGATTTGGAAGAATAATTTGTAAAATATAATATTCGTGTAGTGAATGGAACTATTACTGGACCTTTTCAAATATTATTTATAATTCTTGTCACATAGGAAATACGCATATCATCATTGGATTTATGGACACTACCATATGTAGCTTTGCTTCCGATTAAGTATAATACAATTTCTCCTTCTACAATATTTAGAATTTTCGGATTCGAAAGAAAAGTTGATCAAATATGGTTTGTCAACATTGCATTGTTTAAAGAATAATTTAATAAAGCTCTCATACGCCATGAAACAAGCTTTTTTAGTTATTTAACTCTCTGAAATATCAATAAGTTTAGTTATGCACTTTCTATATCAAACAGTAACTTAGACAAATATTTCTCTTGTATGATTTATTTGTTTTAAAATGATCATACGTTCATTACTACTTTTTCTTACCGGTAAAATGTAAAGTAATTCAGCACTTAGAACTATTGATTTCTTTTTGCAAGTCTATCAATGCAGCATATTTATTATAAAGTTTTGTTAACTGTTTTTAATGCTTTTGTGGTGTTATAAAGTCCTAATTTTAAATGATCAAGTCAACTAATTTGAATTTTTTGACATTTAAATTTGAAAAAAAAACTTCCCCATATTTCATAGATCTAAAGGTCATTTCAAATTTTCTATTACTCGTCATATCTTTCAAAAGGGATCCTAATGTTAGACCTGGTTATGCCATATTAGAGGTTATGCTTTTTTTGAAATAAAATTGTAGAGGTTTTAAATGAAAATTTTTTTCTTGATCGTCCTGAGCCATCAAAAAAACAATCACATTATTACCGTTACATATTAATTAAATTATATTTCTTTAGGTGTTAAAAATTAAGATGTATTCTGGTATAGGAAGATTACAATGTTCAAGGTCAATTTTTTTACGAAGATTTTATTTGATAGCACCGCAGCTTTGTAATTTCTATTTTTTTCGAAATATTCTGTGAATTTCTTTTTAATTTTTCCTAAATTTCTTAAGCTTTGATATTTTCTGCACTTAAAAATTAAGCGAAAAGTTTTCTTAACTGAGTAGGTAACATAACTGTTAAGATTATTGCAGTTATGATGATTCTGGTATAAAGCTCAACATTCAAATTAAAGAAAAATTATACTTCATAAAGTGTAAGAATCATTTATTTTAAAATACAAACGAACCCCACAGCTTATGTCTTTATTTTTTTACTAATACAAAAATGTTAATATTTTATAAATTAATTTAATCTCGCGTATCTTAGAAAGTCTTCGATTAATTTAAAAATCATTGGTAGAAATATATTTTTCTTGAGCACATCGGTGTGGGCACCCCTTCCTCCAAAGTTGACTTATGCATGGTAAACAATTCACGAGGAAAAGCCAGTCAAAAGACGAGCGGGCAACGAGCAGTCTAGAAGAAGCAGTCAGTAAAGAAAAGCCGGTTCAGTAAATAGGAGTCAGAGTAGTAGGCCCGTAGGCCGAAAATGATTAGCGGGCTGAAAAAGCGCCCACGGGCAGAAAATAGCACATTCTGCTTTCTGTACGAAAAATGTTGCTCTCACCTCGGGCATACACCTACAACAACTGTGCCCTGCAGGCGTAGCAGTCGTAGTTTCTGCCCTAGGTATAAAATGTACTAATTTTTGGCACTATAGGGATCTTCTGGAAGTTTAATGCAGAGAGAGATAAACAAACGGGCTAACGAATGTGCCTTCACCTGTATCGACTGCCGTCTGCACTGGCATGGTCCGCAGCAAATACTGTACGATATAGTATATACATATATATGTGTGCATGTGTACATATGTACAGAGTCACTGCTTTTGATGCACTACAGCCACTACTGCCCACTGCAGTCTGCTTATCCCTCTCTCTCTTTCTCCAATGCACACAATAATGTCGATGATTGTGCGCTGCCCCTGCTCTAGCTATATTTATATGTATATGTGTATGTGTATGTGTGTGTGTGTGTGTGTGGGTATATATATATATATATATATATATATATATATATATATGTGTGTGTGTGTGTGTGTGTGTGTGTGTGTGTGTGTGTGTGTGTGTGTATCGACCTACGGACCCACTAAGCATGAAAAAGACCAACCCAATGAGAGAACAACTACAAGTCGCTGGTGCGACCTGACCAGATCGCAAACTCTATATGATAAGTCCATTCCCAAATCTTAGACAAGTGCTTACGAAGATATACTTCTTATCCTCGATATTTTATCGATACGTCAACTTGACCGATTAAAGTCAAGTTCCTATTCAGTGTCACATCCTAAATATTCAACTGTACGAAGCAAAATAAAAGATGTATTGCTGGTGTAGTTATCCAACAACTTTAGTTATGACAACAAATAGATCCATAATGTTTATGATGATAGGTTTACAGATAATATAGCTCGTAAAAATAGCTCTAAGTCTAAACATTACCAAAATTTACAATATTGCATAAACCATGTTAGGCCATAAAGAGTTGCGTATCTACATGTACCAATTAAACTATTTAAGATAAATCATTGTACTTGACACAAAATGTGTAGTTAGGCCAAAAAAAGTTTCTTTTTCTTAGATTTGAGTATCAATATACTTGGTTTTCAGAGTATCAGTGCTTGTTGTTTTACATTGAAAAAATTAGGGCTCGTGTTATCCTCATCAAGTACCAGTTCCTTGAGAAAGAATAGAGTATAACTATTTTGATGATATATATATATATATATTGGGATTACTTTTTAGGAATTCTTAGGCCCAACTAAACGACATACTAGGGTGCCTATTGTAAAATCTAACCACTTTTGTTAACATTTACTTTTCTCGGTACCATCATATTCTATGTACGAAAATGTAAGTCTCACAGTTCATTTATATATCTCAGAGTATTTATATATTAATATTACGTTGTTAGTTATCTTACTGTGCTACTTATTCACGATTTACGTAAGAACTGTGATGAATGTACGATTTCAAAACTAACATTGCATCTAAATTCCGTCGTCAACCAACAATTTTTCTGATCCCATCTTGAAGATAAGCGTTAATAAAATATTTTCCTTAAATTTTAGCTTATTTAGCAAGTTTACAATTCTTTACATGTAATCTTCTTAAGCCACTTCTAATTAGGCTCCAGCTCCGCAAGCCAATCAGAGCTTCGTGCTCTCTTAGGGCTGCCAGTCCCGTACAGCATTAAGTTCGTTGCTAAACAGGATTATCGCCATATAATATTAATCAAGACGTCAAAGTAGGTCATGTATCTATTCAGAGCAGGAGCAGAAAAAGTATTGTTTCCAACTAAGTATATAAGTGATTTCAAGAAATGGTCATTTTTTTAATCATTCACTTATGGTGTCAAATGACAAAGTTGGCTGGATAGCACATGCTTTTGACAACGTGGAAGAATAATCACATTTCATTACAGCTAATCGCTGAATTTGTTAGAAAAAGAATTTGTACTAATACAATGTTCTACTATAACGTCAAAAAAAACTAAGTTTGCTCTTGTATGGCAGAATGAAAAAAAAGGTTAACGTCAGTTATAACGCTGATTAGACACATACTAAAAGACCCGTAAAATTTCGCTAAATACGAAATCCAAATAAAATAAAACCCAAGCACCTAAGACCAAACAACCAATAGAAGTGCCCACTAAGAAAGTTTATTTATAAATAATTTATTTCGTTATGTGGAATTTAAGCAGAGTAGTCTATTGTGTTTCGGGATAACGTACATAGTATAATCATACATTATTGAGACAATCGGACAGATCAACCAAAAAGTTTCTGTTTCCTCAGTTTATTAATATCTTGCTATTCCTTATTAGTTATACAGAATATTTTATTTGATAGCAATTTTAAGTAAAATTGCCGAAAAAATTTATAATTTACACTGTTGATAAAAAATATATAATATATGTAAATGACTTTCTCAATGTCTAATTCATTTTATCTACTACAAACGTTTCTAAACCAACTATTTTGAATTATTTACCAATTACAAGTTTTTAACGAAACTGAATTCTGGATTTCTAAACTCAACATTTGTAAAAATAAATTAAATGACTGACCGTGCTTATACGATCCGTGTACCTGGTCGACTTGAACAAGAGCTACCTCTGTGAGTTATCTACTTATCGCTTCCTTCTATATTGCAGTTTGTATCAAACTTGTAATTGAAATATTCCTTTACTCTTGTTGTATAAATTTGTTTAATAATTTTAAATATAAATTAATGAACAACTTAATAATTATTTTGCTAAGTTTCTCGAAACTTTGAAAAAATCAAGTAAAATTACAAAAAATAAAGTACATTCGACAATAAGAATCTATAACAGGAATGAGGCAGAGCAGCCAATGGATGCAGATGTTGCGAAAAGAAAGAGGCACTTGCAAACCATTATTATGCTGAAATCTAGAAAACTTTATATGAACAGTGATAAACTAAGATCTCCTAATCAGTTACAATGTCTTTTTAATAAAAAAAAAAACATTAGCAATATAATTCTGTGTATTGTACATACTGTAGAGGTGTATATACTTTCAATCTTAAGGTTACTTCAGCGGAAGTAGTTTTGATGTCATTGGTAGTTTGTGACACTGAGGTATAAACGCACATAAAGGAGAAATCACAAAGAACAGTAAAGTCTTCTAGCGTGAGAGTATCAGGGGATCATTTACAGCCGATCAATTTCCCAGTATTAAAGTCACTAACACGATCCGCACTAACATCGTCCTCGCAATATACCAAGCGCTGGCAGTGCAAGAATCACCCACAGTCGGTAGAAGAGCGTATAGTTAGAAATTATCGCCGGCCGTTAACGTGGGAAACCTCCACATCGGCACAAGGTGGGCATCCATGAGATGATACTGCACGACCTCCCAGTAAGCGCAGGCTTGAAATGACCGCGGGTCACCTCCAGCCGTTGCCCAAGTAGACAGTGACGTAAAGCACCCTCTCAAACCGCACAACACTCGATAGCAGCACAGCTATCGGCACAGAACGACGCTTTCCAGTCTATAGGCACAGCAGCACGCAGATTAAGGTTATAATGAGGCAGTCAGAAACAAAAAAAAGACACTGGGCCCCAGGAGGCAGCGGGCACCAGTCGAACAAGGCACGAGCCAACCTGGCCTCCAGATAAGGCTCATCAAGAAGAAGAAATCACACCAAAGGTATCAAGAACCAGAGTGCAGAAGGCGAACCTCGAAAACACTCGTCCGATCCTCATTCACCTTAGGGAGGTATTCCAAGGGAGGAAGAGAGAAAGAAAGAGAGATGCGAACGTTCTGGAATATATTTTTCCTTCAATACATAAGCTGACGTGGTAGGTGCTAAGCGGTTAGCTTGTCTGGTGCTGAAGCCGACAGACCGAACTAATTGATGGCACCAGTAGTCTTTGCGCTAATCCTCATCGCGGATTTAAGCAGCGGCAGCGGCGGCAGCAAGATTATAAAAAACGTTCACGGACTCGTGAGCGGCGTGCGAATGGAGAGCCCCCCGCCGCAGTCGTTCAGGTTTTCGACAGAGTGTAGTTTGACAGTATGGATACCCGTTAGCAACTTCCGTGAACGTGAACGCTGAGCGGACTGACTGGCTGCTGTAGAACCGTATTTGTCAAACGGTTTTCACAACACGCTGACCGCATAAGTGATACTCGTCTCAAACGCATCATTCTTTGTTACAGTAAGTGGCAGACTAGCTACCAAGATCTCGGAAAGAAGATCAAATTTCACGAAGGATCACCACAGAGTACCAATTTGGCAGGTGACTAAAGACCAAAGCTAGTTATCATTGACGATTTGATGCGCAAATCATAAAACGCTGGTCCAATCGCATCGATTTATTTACTAGAGGCAGTCATGATAAGAATCTAAGCGTGGTCTTTATTACGCAAAACATATTTTATTAAGGTAAGGGTCAGCGCGACATATCGCTAGACTCACAATACATTGTCATCTCTAGAAATTTACGCGATCACGCGCAAATACAACATCTGTCGAGGCAAGTGTGTCCGAAAAATTCTCGATTTTTGCAAGAAGACTATTGGGACTCCACTTTTCGACCATTTTGCTACCATCTTTTGGATTTCAAACTAAATACACCGGATAATTGTCGATTTTGTACTTGTGTTTTCCCGGACGACGAGTATCAGTACGTATATGTGGCAAAAAAACAGATAAAAGGAAGCGACACGGCGACTTAAGTTCCCATCGTAACGTTGTGATGGCGTCAAAGTCACATTCTCCATTTGGTGGAGAGCACACCGCCATTTTAAGAGCTCTGTATCATCTAGACACTAAACAACAGAGGGCGTTGTTATGCAAAGCTGATACCACCTTTCATTAAGTACATTTGCGAGTCTGAGTTGATTATTCTAGATAGAAACGTACCGCTTACCCTTACAAACAAAAAACGCTCACGAAAACACGCCAAAGATTTTAAAAGACTCAAAAACAGAAAAATTTGGTCGGTGTCGATGAAAAAAATTATTGTACAACAATCACAATTAACAGTAATTTTTTTTTTTTAAAGAGGTATTCTCGCCACAATTGGTCGCACAGTAACTTTTTTTTTTTTTTAAATTTGCAGAAAAATTAAAGTAATTCAATTAAATTGAGACAATTGTATAAATGTAATAAAACGAAGAGATCGAAGATGTGCAATTAAGCTCTAAATCGTTTTTATTTTAAATGATAGTTTGATACAATATCATCATAAATTTTATAACTAAATAAAGAAGCATCTTATGATGTGAGTATGTAAAATCAAATACGGTAATGTATGATCCGTTAAGAAACTTTAGAAGAAATTGCAACTTTAAAGGTTTTTTATTTGCAAATTTAATTATTCGTGAACTATCCAACGGATGAAGTAATGTTTATGACTTGTACTTATACATTTCGTACACTATGTTTTAATGAATTTCAAGTAGTTATCAGTGAGTCTACAGTTTGTACTATATCTATATAGTTATCTCTTAATCGTGGCTGAACCAATGTCACCGTCTTTATTTGCTCGTTATTAACACATTTCTTGCTCCCCCACTCTTAAAATATGTGGAGGTGTGGTCCGAGTGTTGCTCTTTCTATTTGTGTAAATTCTATTATTTCAAACTGTAGCAAATTATGAAGAAACGACCAAAAATACAAAGACATTTTTTAAATCAAAATAAGGTTTTTCAGCAAAAAATAATAGCATCATGATAAAGAGCTGGTCAAAATCTATTGATTTCATTTTTTTAATTTTTTTTCAAGATTTTATCCAGCCCGTACGAGCGAGTTGAACACAGTGTGCTCAAGCGAAAAATGCGCCGCACGCGCCAAGTGGCCGGATCTCGCTGGAAGCGCCCATATACAAAAACTGGAAGCAGGCAAGGTAGGCATGGATTTGGGAATAAAACACGAATGAAAAAAGGGAAAACATTGATTTACATTTACAAATTTTATGTTGGGTTTAAATGCAAACATACCAGGATATATATGACAAATGGAGGCAGAAAGGGTTAGCCTAGAAATAGGCATAAGAAAAAGTGAATAAATTTAATTTTTGCACATAACAATAATGGACAAGACCCAGTGGCCTTATTCATGACCAATCGAAGAATAAATAGACTTAAACAATAAAAATAATACAAAATAGGCAAAGAAGTTATAGTATATGAGAAAGTAGAGGATTTAAAAAAAAGAGGATTTATAAAAAGAGCTACGATGGAAAATAATCTTGATAAAGTCGAAGATAAGCTTACAATGAAAAGAAAGACTTATGTAAATCAAAGTATACTGAAAAACTGTGTAGTAATGTAGAAATATACTAAAATCTGTAGAAGAAAAAAAAATAATAGAATAAAAATTTTCCATTTACCAATGTTAAGAAAGCATTTCCAAATGATATCTTATTTTGAACTAATATCCATCATTGATTCTAAAATAATCAAAAATAGCAAAAAAAGTATCATATCTGTTTCTGTAATGATAATGATTGGGTAAACATTGTATACGTATACATGAGTTTCAATATTGACCTTATTAAATACCACTTAGAGTCATTATCAGTATTAAATTATCAACAATTATTTGATAAATCTGTAAACATATTATAGTAAACTTATTTCATGTACTGACTATTTTCGTACGAATCATTAGCCTATTTTTATAAGATCGCTTTGGGTTTATATGTGTGCACACATATATGTGTATTTCAAAATTAATTTTTGTATTTATTATCAAGACATGAGAATAAAAATATTAAAATTTGGAAGTTGGCATGTGGAGGGCGCAGGAGGCGAAGCCCTACTAGTATATATAAATATAATGATATGTTTATGTTACTATAAATATATATATATATATATATACATACATATATGTATAGTGGGGTGTCCGTTTTTTACCGATTTAATCTTTTTTGTTCATATATACCCCTGAATATCTTTGTTGTATCCCAAAATCAGAATCCATAGCCTGAAACGGAAAAATTTGAAAGTTAACTCGTGCCACCAGACAAATCTAGTTCCTCTACTTAAATAGCGTGGAACGTTTGAATTTTAACCTTGTTTAAATTTTTTGATCAATTGAAGAATGGCTTATGGATTCTTAAATCATACCATTAAAGTAGAAAAACTATGAGGGTTTGTGCTCACCTGGTGCTTCTGCACGAGTCTGATAGAGTTTTTGGCTCACCTTGTGCTATTACACGAACCACATAGGGTTTTTGGCTAACTTCGTGCTAGAACATGATCGATTTACGTCACTTGTGCTATTGCATGATCTGTAGCAAGAAGAAGCTCGGATAAAAATTTTCTTTTAATTTAAGTTAAAGTGCAGACAATGGAAAAGGGCCTCAACCATATGCCCTTACCTGTGAGGTGCAACTAGTAACATCAACCCCTCTATTACATAGGCTTTTTTTAACACCTACAACTTTCCATTATCATCATCATCACTGACATCTTCCCATTTTATACCGCAGTAAAACTTGTTCATGCACATAACATTATGTAGAGCACACATGGACTTGTAGGCCCCATTGTGATTAGAACAAGTGGTGACCTGTCTTGAAGCCTTAGACAGTAGATAGTCTGTCCTATCAGTGAGTATGAATCCAAATCTGTCAAGTCACTTTTTTTTTTGGTTTTCTAATTACTAAAATCTTAGGCGTATTTTTGAGATTCTGTCGTAGGACATTCTTGGTCTTAGTGTATTTGATATTACGAAAATTCCAGGATAGTTCATGATAGTAAAGTTCGAGATATAAATTTTTACGCTTATTCTTCTGTGTTCATTTACGCCATTTAATGGGTTCTCTAAAAAGGAATACTTGTGCCTCATCGTCAGTGTTGAAAAGAAGTACGTATTGTTCTTAAAAAACATAATCATTGCCTGGTCATTAAAAGACTCATACCCACAACATACTTCATTATATTCACTTTTTTCTGAACAATTATCAAGAACTATTTTTTTTATTTTTTATGACCTTTACATTTGGGGAATGATGATTTATTCGTTAAAAACTTGCCTGCTAAATTTTTCAGCCAAGACTTATTTCTATCATCGTCATACTTAGTGAATAGTTTCTGATACTTAATGTCATTGGTAAATTTGCTTATAGTCGGCTTATGTGACATGTCAAAATTGAAAGATTTTACAATTCTTACAATCTTTTTTCTCAACCTTTTTTTCGGTCCACACGGTGTGTCTTTTTTCAAATCATTTCCACTCTTCTCGTTGTACTTTCCTCTCTTTTTTCTCCTGGTTTCAACTGCTCTGACCTTTCTTCATAAGGGCTAAAAGCTGAATGATGTTGGTAGTGCCATGCATCGCCTCACATAAGTTTGGTGATGTCACAACTCATGGGGCTGTACTGAACAATGCGATATTATAGAATCACGCAATAGGCTGATCAATTGGCGAAAAAATCGTCATAAAATTCAAATTCTCAGCGCACATCCACAAGAGGATTTTTCAATGACCTATTTTGCTTGGAACAGTCGATGACGACTCAAGGTATCTGAGCTATAAAATTATGCGCATTCAACAAAAGGGGTGGATATTTATCATAATATGAATTCTGAATTTGGCATACATATCATATAACAATGCAGACTTATTTTTTGTTATATCAAGGATGAGATCACTGTAAGAAATATATTGTGAATCCAAATAGAGTTTGACGTTTCCTATATTACAATGATAAAACCCTCTAGCTTTAACATTTTTCTGATTCCTGCGATTTGTCTGGAAAGCTAATAGAACAAGTCTCGATGTTGTAGGTAAAAGAGGATATTTATAGAGTTCTTAAGTTCGGAAACTCATGTCTATGAACTTTTCTTTTTGTAAGCTATCAAGCAGACACATTTTATAAAAATCCGACATCGCGAAATAAGGCACAAGCCATTAAAGTTTAGATATTTCTATCTTTAAGTCTTCCCAGCTTCGTGTTGCATCAGCGCCCTCTCCAGTCACTATTATTGTTTGTGTGACTGCATTTAGATTAGTTCTTGATCTCGCAGGTATGAGTTTATGTTTTACATTGACAGCAATCTTGCGATATTCTTCAGCAAAACCTTGAATCATATTTAAAGGAATTAAGACATCAAAGTAGCACCGATCAGTTATAATAGGTGCACTTGCAATAACAAACCAACTGGCATTCTCACTGATTGCGCTTTGATTAGGGCTGCATAATAAGTAATTTTTATGAGGGCTGTTAGACCTATATTTTACCATTTATCCATCTCAATAGCGTTCATCTCATATCTCATCTCCTCGAACAGGTGACTTAAAGCATTGTTCACAAAGTAAATATTCGTCGTCGTTGCTGTATCATCATCTGATTTAACTAATCGCCCGCAAATGTGTATGGAACTGTAGGATGGTAGTAGGCATAGGTCTGGATGCTGAATCAATGTACGGATCGCAATACTATTACCATAAGTTGCAGATGCGTATAGTTGAGGAGCATGAATTTCATAGTGTGCGATGGATTCGTCAAATGTTTCAGGAGACAGAATGCTTAGAATCTTTCCCATGTTCAACGCAACAGAATAAGAAAATGCAAGTTACTTTCCACCACAGCCTTTTATTTTTTATCCTAGACTTCTTAAAATAAGGATTTTTTGTCATGTTGGCTTCGTTCTCTGCTTGTGTGTTGCCTGATTTGTCTTGGACTGATCGCTGATGTGTATGATATGCTGCTTATAAAGCTTCCATGATTGTATACGATTCCTATTACGATAATGGTTTTATGTGCAATCTCACTGTTATGACCTAACCACGAAAATTGACGAGGTCACCGTCTTAATTAACGATACGTAGCTGAATATTATCAATAATACGTCCAACAATCAGTAAATAGATATTTTGTGAAGAAACCTTAATAATTCTATATCCTGCTGGGACTGCTGGAAATGATTCGTGAATCGTGTGAACTTTTTCTTCGCGTATATAGGCTCTAGCAGTGATATGACACTCTACCCGTAATGCGTCTACTTTGAGAATAGCTACAGGTAAGGCCGAGTAGTGAGTAAAGTTTTCCTCGAGCATTTGTTTAGTGAAACCCAACAATCGTCTTATAGAATCTTTTGGTCTAACATAAATGGTTTGTCTCCACAAGATGGCACTGCAAAGCGTACTACCGTTTGATTTGATATCGATAAGAATATCGTCTGGTTGCGATACGTCAACTAAAAATGACTCAATATCTTAAACTTTGTAGCTGCCTGTCAGTAAAACTACCATTAGATCACCCATGTAGAATTTACTATTGTTTTTGTCAATATTTAAAAATAAGTTAAACGTCAACAGTTATACTAAGCCAAGAACGTAGTTGTATTTTGGTGATAGCTTGATAGGCAGAAAATATTGCGCTTCCAATATAGAAGAAGTTCCAGACAGACTAAGTGTGAATGTTTCTTCCATTTCTTCTGAAGAGCGAATGAGAATTTTTGTCCACAACACTACCTTATATACATTTTGACAATCTTTGTGATAAGAATTTCAAGCACAAATGGCCATAGTGGCAAGAATGGAAATCTTGATATTTTTGATGGTTATACTTAGCTTTAAATACTCCCAAGTACATAAGTAAGTCGGGAGGTTGCTGTAGATCACTAAAGCTGCTAAAGTGGACGACAATATGACCACGTTAACGATACGCTACCCAGTGAGTTTGATGTTTATTTTTATCATCAAGATTTACTATTTCCATTTTATGATAACGTGGTTCATTAACAGGGAAGTTATTTCGCAAAAACACACCTCTAAAAGCAGAAATTTTTTTAATGGTAATGTATATTAATAATTTAAAATTTGTTAGAGCTCTATCAGGTAAAATGACATTATCGATTTTTTTCTTTAAACCTTTTCCATCATATGGTTTTAAGTAAACTCCCAATCCTGTTTTATATAGTCAGAGATTTAGACTTTTGCATCAAGCGATATCCTTCATCCTTTTATTAGGCCTTTGACTCTTGCAGCTGCTGTTTAGCTGCACTAGTTGCATTATTACTTTTCAATATTGCTGCCACCCCATTCGCTTGTGCACCGGTTGCACTTAAGCTTGTCAATAAGGGTATCAAGGGTAGAGCACCACCACTAATTCTAGCAAGAAGACGTAAGATTTATGGAATCTTTACGTTTTTCTTACCATTCGCTTTCTTAACTGCACTACGCGTACCCTTTAATACTTAACTTAGAACTTTACGTGCATCTTTGCTTTCAGTCTTTGTGTTCCGTATGGCTGCTTTAATAACAGCATTTAAGGCAGTCCTTGGCTTCTTCTTTTGGCTCTTCTTTTTTAGACCCATACCTAACTTACTTTTCAGCTTCATAGCACTCGTCATTAATAGAGCCGCAGCTTTTTCACCAATGCTTGAATCTCTGGCTTTGACACTTTGCCAATCTCTCTTAGCTAAAACTTTATCTCCTAAGTTTCTAGCGTCAACGTTTTCTCGATTTTAAGAATACGCTATATCGTGCATCGTGCACGCCACGTTTGATGGATTTATTCCAGGATCACCTCTAGCGATACGTTTCGAAAGATTATGACCGCAATATTGATAGCTCTATTGGTAGATGGAGCTCTATCGGTAGAGTATATATAATCCTATTTAAAACGCCTCGTCCGCTATTGCAATATATGATCATTAACCTCTGGAGGTTGGATCGCCACTAAACACTAAATACCAAGACGATTGTATTTATAGTTTTAGCAAATTATATGCACAGTTACTACACAAAATATATGAGTGCTGTAGTATTTAGTCCATGGATCAGTGGTGATTGAACCTTAATACACAGTAGACATAAAATTTAAAGAGCAATCCGTCAAATTGCAAGTTCCAAGCTTAGATGCTATTTCAATACAGAAAAATTTCCCAACTAGACACAGTAAATTGCTTCCAACAGTGTCCGAGCTTAATCAACTAAAATATAAATTTTTAAAAGAACTGTTAAAACCTATCAATGATATAAAATATTTTGCATTTAGGGAATACAAAACAGTAGTATCTTCTGATAATGATCTGCCAAATTCAGTCATTATTTTTGATCATATAGCTTGTAAAAGACAGGATAATGTTAGAGCTTCTTAGTGCATGGGGTGAAACAAAAATTTCTACTGCTTCTATCTTTTCCAGTTATCTGCTTAAGTACTAAAACACCTAGTCAGAGATAACGTTAACCTTTGGGCCATATTTCGTCAAGATAAAGTTAATTTTAGACATGTGTATGGTGATCCCGTCATCTTAGACGTGTCCTATGCTTAGTTTAAAGATTTTTGTTTTAGCTGCTGGAATAATAGTCAATATGGTTTTGTCGTGATCGACAAAGACAGACAAATGAATTATGCTCGTTATAGAAAGGGCTTTGAAAATTTTGCTATTAATATATAGGACGTATGTTGGATAATCATTCAGTATACCTCAAGAGCTTGAAGCGTCAACATGTATGAGCAAGACAAAGACGTCATCAATTAGTAAAGGCAAAAGAAGCCGTCAAGGAAAAGTACAGACTATCAAAGTTTGGAAGAGACAAAGTGAAAAAAGTATTATGTGAACATTTTAAGCCTATCACTTAGCCTCTTAGCGAAATGATGACAAAAACTTAGGATAAGAGTCATTTTGTGACCAACAATAAATTAGATAATACTCCTAAGCTTTCCATCAAGAAAATAAAGAAGTATGGAAAATATAGTGATAATGATAATAATATTTTAGTCTGCAGTCAGTCAAAGTACAGATCGTGATGAGAGGAATGTTACACTATAAAAAAACTGTTAGTGATGATAATGAGAATACATAAGATAGCTCATACTCACAATTTCTCGATTCAAATAGAAAATATGTATTTGATTTCGTGTATGGTGTGAGAAAAGAGGATAGAATGGACGTGCTTGCTGATTTACATATATACTTTAAGAATAATCAAATCAAGATAAATGAGTTAAAATATCTGATGACTGTTGGATCAATGGAGTTACTCGTGTAAAAACATCCTGACGGATCTGACATGACGCGTGATGATTATGAAAAGTTTCTTATGCTTTTGCAAACTTCAAGTGTTCATAGGTAGGGATTCAGCAAAAATGGAGCTATTTCAACACACAATAGTGATAAATTATATAAAATCATGGCTTCTATGTTTAATCTTATAGCTAATGAAAAAACGGATCATTATTATAACCTTGTTATGAAGTGATTTAAAAAATTCAGCAAGTAGATTATGTTTACTGGGATAATATTATTCAGCTAGTTGACCGTCTACTATTGCTTATAGCCAAAAAATAAGCAGGAAACACAAGCCACGACAATGATATTATGTCAATCATTGAGAAGTTACGTAAGGCTGGATACTTACACTGATAAAGTCAGTATGAAAATGAGCATCGACATGTTCGGACCTATAATAGGTAAGACTGAAGGCGGTAGTCAAGGTCCTGGTCCTCCTGGGGTTGGATATAAATATACAGCTGATGCACAACATGATATACAATATAAGAGACTATGCAATCTTGCTGATCCTGTAAAGAATTTTGATGCAGTTAATCTAGCTTATTTCCAAAAAGAACTTTATAACATCAGGCAAGCTATACATGACATGCAGAGCCGTAGAAAGCAGCTACGAGATAGGAATAAGAAAATATCTTACAAAACGTTCAAAATTCCCTGATTAGATGTGGAGAAAAATGGATCGTAAGAAAAAATTAGTGGGTGAAGAGCCTTAAAAGCCAGCTTGTCGCAATAAGCCACGTTAAAAGTATGATATTCAAAGCTTAGATGAGACACGACAAGCTGATCTTGTAGAGATGATACCTTACGCTCGTGAAAGCAAAGGCTATCAATATATGCTTACAGTGCTGGACGTATTTTCCAAATATGCATGGGCAGTGCCTGTAAAGAGAAAAACTGGTGAAGATGTGACAGCAGCCATGCAGTCTGTTTTAAAAGAGGGAAGGTACCTAAAAAAATCTGTAGACTGATGGTGGTAAAGATTTCTACAATCTAAATTTCCAAAGTCTCATGAAAAAGTATAAGATCAACGTGTACTCTACGTAGAGCAATGTCAAGGCATCTATATTTTAGCGGGTAAATCGTGCCTTAAAGAATTTAATGTAGAAGCAATTTAGTCTGCAAGGCAATTTCAAGTGGATTAATATTGTACCAAAGTTAATGGAATCATACAATAATCGAAAGCATCAAACGATTGATATAAAGCCAATAGGTGTTATTGCTGAGAATAAAATCGAAGTGTTACAGAAATTCAATAAAATGAGTGACCACAGACAGCTTGAATTCAAAGTTGGAGACAAAGTGCATATAAATCACGCGAAACAGGCATTTGAAAAAGGTTGTACACCTAACCAGTCCACAAATATATTTACAATAACACGTGTGGCTGCAACAAATCCAGTGACATATCACCTCAAAGATCATTAAGATCAACCGATTATCGGAGGCTTATATCGGCAGGAACTGTAGAAAACCAATCATCCCGATATTTGTTTTGTGGAAAAGGTTATTTGATGACGTGGAAATCGAGTTTTTGTCGGGTAGTTTGGCTTTGACAACACTCATAACAGTAAGATCGATAAGGAAAATGTATAGTTATTGAATATGGAATTTGTAAAATGTGTTATTATTTAAATTAAACTTATTGTTGTTATAAATTTTTACTGTAAATATTGTATGAAGTCTTTATTAAAGATTGTAAATAAATTTACATGACTTATCAAAAATTTTTTTTTTTTTTCAGGCGTGTGTTTAACTATTTATAGTATTATGTGATGACACCACTATAGACCGTCTTAAGAAGCCCCGAAACCTTCAGAGAGGGGAAGGGGGTGCCTGTTCAGCTCACAAGGAAGGGAATTCCGCTTTTTTCTAGAATATATGTAAATTTTAACACTACACTAACCCGTGGTTTACGCACGTTCTCTGGTCCCGGCTTTTGAAGGCTCTCTATTCTCCGATAGCATATTGCCAACTAATTTTTGTCGTGTACATTCCACTAAGAGGGAAGTGAAAAAATGAAATATGTAGCATAAATACTGCGCAGACATTAATACTTCTCCAACATGTTTTGTAAAACGGAACGTGATGAATGTATATCTTTCATAAATCTTTCTTGAAAACAATTAGACATCACTCTAATAAAAACAGATAAATCCAAGTATTTTCTTCTTATCCTATTATCCTGATTCATTCTATCGTCGTGTTTCTCGTATTTAGCGAACTTTTTTCTCTTACCCTTTGTTTCGCTGACAAAATGTCTGTCAACGTTCTGGAAAAAAACATCTTTATACAGTTTTTCTTTGCTCACACCGAGCCAGTCGTACAGTATCATATAACATGTCGCATAGCTACGCTTTTAATCTAATATAGTGCCGATGTTTTATTTAGTGTCACTCTGTGTTGGAATGTTTTGGACAAAAGTCTTGTTTCTTTGCATTGAGCGAAAATCTTTTTTTTCATAGACAGACTGTATGGTTTCTTTCTTTCTGTCACTTTTTCTCGTCAAAGCCACTGTAAAGCTTTTATTATAAAAGTAGAAATTAGATGCACTGATTTTTAGCATATTATTTGATAATCAGTGTAATACCTGCGCGAGGTTACAGAATGTCAGATAAACAATCTGTAAAAGCATTGCAGTGGCTTTATTAAATAAAAATGCATGTTTCTAGTCGTTACATCGAACATCCAGGATATAGCCGATAGAAAAAACGGTAAAAAGGATTCATCGTTGATGGTTGTAGCACATCACTTAATACCGAAAATTACAAAGGTATGGTGTTACAGTTTCACGGTTGTAATGAATGTCCGCGCTGTTACAGAATAGATCGACGTGCTTCGTTGGTGATAGGTAAATCAATAGATGATAGATATGATAACACAAGAGCGATTAGTAAAAAATTGACTTCGAGCAATTATAAATTAATCGTAAAAATGCACGGAAATTAGTATTTCCATTATGTCTTACATGTTGCCAAGATATGATACAAGAGGATTGAACTCATGAAAATCCGAACGATCCAATCTTGCAAGGTACATGGATTTCTGAAGAAATAAAAAAAAAAAGGGAGGTAATGTCCAAACTGTTTATAAAATTTGGCAGTATGAGATGACACAGTGCGACTAAGAAAACGGTCAAGGTTGTCTGTTTGCACATTACATTAGTGAATTTTTTGCGCAAAAAACTGCAGCATCGGGCTATCCACCCGAGTGTACCACGAGTAAAGATAAAGACCCATGTATTACTAAATTAGAAGAAGACAAAGGGATAACAATGAATAAGAACGATATAAATTTTAACGCTAGATTAGGATCAGTTGCAAACCTATGACTCAACCCTCTTTGGGGAAAATTTGGTCAACGTAAAAATCTAACAAAGTCAGGAGTAGTTACAGTGCCTAAGCGTTTGATGGAATTACTTACTAGTTCCGAAGTCGATGTTAACGGTATTTTACATGTTCATGACGAAACTTTGTATGTCAATTGGATTTACAAGACCGAAGCTGTGACTCCATCTACAACGACGAACGTTCTAATAGCTTCCTCCGTCACAGCGCAGGCACGATTACAACTGTTGGATTATCTGTACGTATAAGGACCGTACTCCCTCTACTACGATACGGATTCAGTCTGTTATGTCAGTATAAACGAAAATAATCACTTATCTATTGGTACAGCGTTGGGTGATCTCACAGACAAGTTGGCTGACAAGGGTGTGGATACATACATAACGTCTCTTCCCCCCTGCGATCCAAAGTTTAACGCGTATAAGTATCAAAAACCAGATGGTGATAAGGAATACGTATGCAAAGTTAAAGGCATTCGACTAAATCATACTGAAAATCAAAAAATCAGTTATAATACTATTCGTGAATTAATGGCATCACGTGACACTAAAATAACGCTTGCAGGATCTACGATTCGACGGACCGTCTTTAGCGACGTAGTGACACGTCATGAAACCAAGACTGGCAAATCTGTGTATGGAAAACAAAGATTTATCACAAACGATATAAGTTACCCTTACGGCTATGCACGACTTACTGATGAATAAAGTTGAATCATTAAGTGAAAAAATGTAGGGATGTGCAACTCTTGCTAGGTAACGCAAAAGTGGTGGGGATGAACTCCTTGGCTGCTCTGCAAACCAAACGCTACGAACATCATAAGTCGCTTCGAGAAAGATAAAAAAAATAAAAAACAGTAGTTAGAATATATCAAATTCCTTTAGATTTACGCACGTTTCGACGAATGCTTGTACTTTATTGCTTATTGAAATGCGATTCATTTCCAAGAAATATGTAATCAGCACGTTCTTTTACTCAGTTGTTTGATAAAATACTATTTATGATAAATATTATCAGCACATTTTGAAGTGAAACTTCTTATGTTGGGCAGTGAAAAACCGCGTAAGGGGTGGTATGTCACGAAAAGTCTGGTCCACTCCTTCGCCGCTGTTCTCCCCACCCGTGCGCTCTCATCCTTTCTTTCTCTTACCCCCTACTTCTTGCGTGTTGGCGTGCGCGTGGTAAAAAGAGAGAGAGAGAGTGAGAGAAAGAGAGAGAGAGAGGTAGACAAAGAGAGAAAGAACAACTTGCGCCGCCGACGGCGCGCCAGCCAGGCGCCGACTGCTGTCGACATGCCGCGTGACGTGTGTGTGTCTGTGTAGTAGTGTAGGCTGCGGCCACACAAGCACATATGCACGTGGTCGAACGTGGCGGCGGACCAGCAGATGAGCCCTATATAGTAATACTCTAGCACGGTGCCTGTTGCTTCGTAGCACCGCCGTCCGCGTTCGTTAGGGTGCAAACGCGCTTACGTCGTCGTAACCTATAGTATAATGCGACCTGCTACAGTATTGCTTCCACATCAGGACGTCACATTTTGTTCTATATTTTATAATTTTTAATAATTTTAATTCAATCATAGAATTATTATTCTAATCAGTTACACAATACATGTATATTAATCATTAAGTACAAATCAAGGAAAAATAAACTATTAGGAGCGTAGTGTTGACAGTGATGATGCAATTATGAGTAGTGAACCACAGGATTCTCAAAAAGAAAACGCAAATGCTGGTGCGTCTCGTTGGGGACTAGTAAAGAGCTTAAGCGCAAAGCTAAGTTAGAAAAATTGAGATATGTTAAAAAACATGGAGTTAAAAGCCGAAAAAACCGAGAATACCGCAGAACGTCAACGTGAGGCTCGAGCGCGAAAAAGATTATTGGCCCAGTCGATCACAGATCAACATTAAGTTTATAAATACATGATAACATAAAATTCATTTTTCATTCTATATTCTATATAATTTCTTAAGCGTAAATATATTGAGATGTATCATAAAAGACTTGGGAAACTATATACTACTTTTGGAATAAAATTGGCTAGCAAAACTGCAATTTTGCAGTGCTGCTAACTTAATTTTTTTCTTAAAGGTTAAAAATTTTATTGTGTTACCATGATGATGCCAACTTATTCTGTGGCGGGAAATTTGAAAATATTTTCAATAATATAATTGTAATTTACGATTTTTAACATTTTAATTTAAAAAAAAATGTTTTAATATTTTATTTATAAAAAAATATTTTTTGAATTTTCATATCAAAATATAAAATAATCCCGAAAGTAGCCCCGCTGCAGGCATGAAAGATATTTTAAAATTTTTAATTGAAATTGAATGTTTAAAATTTTAATGAAAGATAAAATATTACAAAACTTTTTTTTTTAATAATGTATTTCAGAATTTTTAATAATAATAGAATATTTTATAATTTTTCTTGAATATAAAATATTAATAATTTTTATTTTAAATATAATACTTTAAAATTTGAAATTAAAATATTTCAGCATGTTTAAATTAAATGAAATTGGCAGTTAACGCATCATTTTATCATTATTATTCTAATCAAATATTGTATTTGATGACTAAAACAAAAAAATTTTTAAAACTAAAAAGAAAAAAAAATTTATGACTTTAGTGTCCGTATTTTCTTGAATCAATATTGTATATTTTATAAAATATAAAGCTCTTTTGCTTCTGTTACAATGTTTACTTGTATCTAATTGATTATCAGGTTCCAATTAAAACAAATATTAGTAATTTCTCATTGTATAATAACGTCCATTAACGTTAATTATGTAGTTATGAAAAACATTGTATTTTTTTATAAACATTGTATGAAAATACATGGTATTATGTGAAAATATTAGAATAATTTTTTTTTTTTTTTTTTTTGTGCAGAAGACGTATGTCGCAAGATAGCAACGATCCAAATTCTTTGGAAAACGAACATTTTTTAGTAGATGAACAAGCGTCAGAGTCACTGCCATATAGTAATTATAGTAATTATGACATGCATTCTGATTTTAATGACTACAAAAGAGAGATAGTTATATTGCATTTGGCCTTTCGAAATAAAGAAGAAGATATTTTAGCTAAAATGAAGTTCATTCAGTTGTATGATGATAATGTTAATCTCATATTAGAAAGACGTAAAGAATTTGAATCGAACTTAGATAAACAGAAAACATTAGATATTTGTACAGCTTTGTCGTAAAGATGATCAAAATTACGAAGATAATGACGAGGAAGCACAAAGTATTGTAAACTTAATTCGAGAGCCAAATCCATTCGAGCTGATGTATAATAATCCAAATGCTGAATTAAATCGTGATCTTCAAATAGCGTCGTTAAACAAACTTGGAGCAATAGTGAAGAAAAAAGAAAATCTAATGACGTACGAACAGTTTTGTGAACTTCTGAGCAAAACTAACGAACAACAAAAAAATCTACTACTTCACGTTATTCACCATCTTTTATCATCAAACAAATCTCCGCTTCAAGTGTTCTTTACGGGCCGGGCTGGATGTGGTAAGACGTTTGTCATAAACTTAATCAAAGAAATTTTACAATAGATACAGTGATACTGATGGATTTTGTAATGCCTACATTGCTTGTGCATCTACTGCCAAAGCTGCAGTAGCCATAGATGGCACGACTGTACACACGGCATTGAAAATTTCACTTTCCAAACTTATTATACTACCTGTTGAAACCGCACAATTATAATGATCACTATTTGAATTTGTCAATGTACTGATTATAGATGAAATAAGTATGATTAGAGCAGAACTTATTTCACAAATAGATTCACGAGTTGGACCTATTTTGTGGCGTAATCTTAAATTTTATGAGTTGACCGAAGTCATGCGTCAAGATAATAAAACATTCTCCACTATTCTCACAAAAATAGGTGATGGTCAACAGATGAGTCCAAGTGAAATAGCAGTTATAGAATCTGGATTTTTCACAAAAGAAGAAGCTGCCCGGTTGTGCCCAAATGAAATACCATTATTTAACACAAATGCGTCAGTAAATGCCTATAAGATGTCCATTTTACAACAGTCAGAAAAAAAATTAGTTCTATTGCAACAGATATCTTTGTAGGATGTCAAAATAAAGAGCAAGAAGCTTGCATTAAACAAAAATTATATAAAATGTCAGTTATAGATACAGGTGGTTTACCCTATGAAATTATATTTGTCATAAATAAACCATGTTTGTTAACAACTAGTGTTGATGTATCTGATGGACTTGCTAATGGTGCTGTTGGTACTTTAGTTCATATTGAAGAAAATGACGAAAATGTTATAACTCGAGTATGGTTACTTTTTCCCAATGCTGAAAGAATAGGAGACAAAATATGAAAAAAAGCTGCAGCGCATATTCAGAAATATAATATACATCGACTTGCTGTGCCAATTGATAGAAGAACATCTACAATTTAATTGAATAAGAATAAAACATTATTAGCCAAAAGAAGCCACTTTCCGTTAATCCCAGCATCTGCAATGACTATTCAGAAGTCCCAAGAAGGTACATTTAGTGAAATTGTATATGAATATGATAGAAGTCATTCACTTTAATTACTGTACGTAGCCTTATCCCGAGTTACTTTATTAGAAGGACTTTTTATAGTCCCTGCTAAAGACGATAATCGATTCTATCACGGACGTCAACGGGATACATTTGTAGTAGCTTTAGAAAATGAATTTCAAGGACTATCATTAAATCGATTAAACACAATCACTAATATTATTATATATGTCATGGAAGAAAAGAAAGGAATGTCCATATTTAGTATGAATTGCCAAAGTCTTCGAGCGCATGCCAAAGATTTTACAGATGCTGTTATACAAAAATGCTACTTATTATTACTGACCGAAACATGGATGGACAACGAAATAACAATCAATATACCTTTCTTCCATTGTGTAACTCAGTTTAAACGGCCCAATGTCAGATCAAGCGGAGTTGCTATTTATCAAAATAATAATGACCCATCTGTTGTTGTTACTCTAAATATCAATCTAAGTGTACGAAGTGCAGAAAATTTAAATGTTGGTGTTTCTCCAGTTGGAGAAGTATGTTATTGTCGATGCATAAATGATGTTAATAAAGAAATCATTTTTGTATCAATTTACATTTCTCCAAACCAGACTGCTCAAAAAATAATTAAATTTATACACACTGAATTGTTGAAATTCACCCAACGAGGATCCGAGATACGGCAGGAAAATTTTAACAAGTCACCTCTAGTATTAATTGGAGATTTAAATATTAATTTTGCAACAGACGATTCATTACCATTGGTAAAATTTTTAAGTGATGAATTTCATTTGTCAATGATTAATAATCCTGCAGAATCTACAAATAAATATGGAACAACTATAGACGCTGTATTTGCCAGATTTCTAGAAAACATTCAATCAATAGTATTCGTTTCATATTTTTTATATCACAAACCAATTGTTACCGTAAGAGAAGATAGACGCAAAGAATCTACAATAACGATATCTGAATGCGATAAAAATGAAAAATACTATTTACTTAAAATTAGACTTTATTTTTACTTTCTATAAATTTTATAAATTTTATAAATTTACCTTTTTACATATTCTTATAAATTATATAAATTGAAATATTGTACATGTTTTAATGATTATCCTTGCCCTACTAATGTTTATTTCTTACTAATTAATGAGATAATAATAAAAATTATTAATTATAGAAGCATACAAAAAAAGTTTTATACTATATTAATTTTTTAAAAAACTACTCGGGGAAAACCATTTTGAAGTTCCACTTCTGTCGGGGGTCCCGAGACCCACACATGTTTCTTTTTTACTTGAACCTTTGACCTTGGAAAAAAAAGCATCTGACCCCACGGTCACTGTTTGTATAGCTTTAAATGCAAAACTGTCACAGAGAGAGAGAGAGAGAGAGAGAGAGAGAGAGAGAGAGAAGCAAACGTTCTGGAAAGTCTTTTCCCTCCATTTACATGAAGTGACGCGGTAGGTGCTGAGCGGTAAGCTTTTCCAGTGCTTGATCCGACGGACCGGGCTGACTGGTAGTGCGAGCAGCCTTTGCGCTAGTCCTCACCGCGGATTTGAGCAGTGGCCGCAGCGGCGGCGCGATAATAATGGACAAAAAGAGCTGATTGGTCGCACAAGTCACCTTTGCGATTTTATGAACCGTCCAAAAACGTTCACGGACTTGTGAGCAGCGTGCGTGGAAGGCCTGCCGCTGCGGTCGCTTTGGTTTTCGACAAAGATTAGTTTGGCAGTATGGATACCCGATGGCAACACCCGTGGACGTGCATGCTAAGCGGACCAACTGGTTGCGGTAAGACCGTATTTGTCAAACGGTTTTCGCGACACGCTAACCGCCAGAGTGATACTTGTTTCGAGCGCATCATTCTTGGTTATAGTGAGTGGCAGACTAGCTACCGAGATCTCAGAATGAATATCGAATTTCTTAAAGGATTAACCTGGAGTACTCATTGGGCTGGTAACTCAAGACCAAAGCTAGTTATCATTGACGATTTCAAATCATCAAACGGTGGTGCAATCGTCGATTTACTCACCAAAGGCAGTTATTAAAACAATCTAAGCGAGATCTTTATGACGCAAAACATATTTCATCAAGGTAAGGGTCAGTGCGACATATCGCTTAACTCACAATACATTGTGATCTTCAGAAACTTACGCCATCGCGCGCAAATACTAAATCTGTCGAGGCAAGTGTGTCCTGAATCCTCGATTTTTACAAGAAGCTTATTAGTACTCAACTTCGTGACCATTTGGCTACCTTCTCTTGGATCTCAAACTAAATACACCTGATAATTGTCGATTTCGTACTTTTATTTTTACGGACGACGAGTATCAGTAAGTGTATGTGGCAAAAAAACAGATGAAAGGAAGCGACACGGCGAATCATGTTCTCATCGTAACGTTGTGATGGCGTTAAAGTCACGTTCTCTATTTGGTCTGAAACACACCGGCATTTTGAGAGCTCTGTATTATCTCGACACTGAACAACAGAGGGCATTGTTAGGCAAAGCTGATGCCATACTGATCTATATTTGCAAGTCTGCGTTTAATATTCTCAAAGGAAACGTACCGCTAACCCTAACAAACAGAAACGCTTACGCAAATATTCATTCGGCATCAAAGATATAAATTATTGTAAAACAGGAAGAAAGCTTCTCACCTGCTTTATTGGGCCCACTTCTTGAAACGGTACTTTTGCTCGTGTAAGTAAAATAGAGCACGCGAAAAAAATGATTCTTCTTTTCGAAGTGTGCGTAGAACGTTTGCAAAGCGCGTGTCTCAGCGATGGTCTAGGATCTCTGCAAATTCCGGGTATTACGACAAGTCGACTCGACGCAGAAATGAAAGACGTCTTAAATTTTTCATACGACGATGAGCGGGAAAACTGGAAAAATTACCAGCATGTTTTGCAGTAATATTTACACTTTAAGGAAGTAGAGAACGAAAGAAAAAGACAGACCGATACATTTCTAGAAATTGTCGACGTAAACACATCACAAGATAGCAAGGTGTCTGACGACAAGGATGAGAGGAACCACAAAGCAGAGGAGCGTCAGGATGCCAAGGTTACCGAAATCGTACCCAAAAAGTTTCGTAAAAACTCTGCAGTGAGACTGCGTCCCTAGTGTGCTACCGGCAACGTCGAGTGGACGAGTAACAACACAGTGATTATAGGTGGCGTTCGTATACCACAGTCGATCATTGTTGATCTTGTAAATAATGTCTTTAGGGACAGGAGAAAAGGCGCACCAGTGGGGCGTGATCAGTTTGCCACGGCACTTCAAATCGCAAACATCCCGCATGAGTGTGTCAGAAACGAGCAAGTATTAACATTACTGATAGACGACGACGACGGCAGAGGTATTATACAAAAGCGAAAAAATCACCAAGTAAAAGTCCAAGATCTCGTTCGAGCAGCCAAGTATTATTTCGGAAACTAGACCAACAACGTCATTGAGAAAAACAAATAGAAAGAGAGTCGCACCTCTGGTACGTCAAATTAAATCATGGTTTTAGTTAAGCGGAAAAATAACAGGAATGAAAAATAAGTAAAGCAACAGAAGGAAAAAAAATTTCTCTGGACGCCATTATTGATTTACTACCGTTTGAAATGCATGTACCTGGATACAAATTTTGTGGCCCAGGAACAAGACTAGCGGAGCGCATTGAACACGGAGACGTGGGAGTCAATCTTTTAGATGAAGCTTGTAGTCAGCACGATCTTGCTTACGCTACAGAGAAGAAGGGCCATCGTCAAAAAGCTAATCGTGTATTACCTGAATTGGCTTTTTCTTGTATACTCGCTGGAGAAGCACCACCAGACGAGCGAAGAATCGCTTTATTGACGGTGTGCTGTATGTGTAGCAAAATAACGTTTAAAAGGTTATATTCGCACATAAAGAGAGCTATCAGATCGAAACTTACCAAGAAAAAGAGTGTTAAGGAAACCATGATGAAAAAAAAAGAATAATGCTTAATACTTTGCAAAAACGTTACTACGAAGCGGTGTGACCCTCTGCATACGCGGGTGAAAACAGACTCTTGAGTGCTGTGAAAAAGAAATTTTCGCGGCCAAACGTAATAGGATGGCTCAAAAGTTAAGATGCATACAACTTACACAGACCTATAAGGCATCGTTCTTCCAGAAAAAGTTATAATGTGCGCAATTTCAATGATGTGTGGGAAGCTGATTGAATAGATCTAAGATCTTTAGGGCATTAGGTGAAAATACACAATAAAGCTTACGCTGATTACAAATATATACACTTAACTTTTATTGCTACATTGAAATCGTGTATTATTAAAGATCACAGACAAAGGCAAGATCACTGCGACAGTTGCTGTTGCGTGCTTGACGTGCATCTGGGATATAATCTCTTGTCCTTGAGGTTAGGCTGGAGTGACGCGAGCCAGCTGCGCGGCTCCAGTTTTTGCGTGCGGCGCGGCGCACTATGTGAGTAAGATGGTGCGAAATAAAATATCCCACGACCGAATAGACCAATCGTAATGTTTTTTTTTTTTTAAATAAAGCTTATAATTTCCAGTTTACTAAATAATTATAGAGAACATTGACAAAAGTTATCTTATTAAACAATTTAGCAGTTAATAACAAATATCGTGAATACGAATAGGAATATTAAATTTCTCGGCCATTTTCCAAGTTTATTTTCATGTATTCTTACCGCTAATATAGAATATAGAAGGCGATTGTTTATAAGATAACAATGAAAAAGTTATAAACAAATTAAATTAACAAATTTAAAATTTTTTTTAATCAATTAGAAAATGATATTTTCATATTTTATGACATAGTTTCTGTAGCTAAAATTTAAAAAGTGCTACATATACATATATAAATACATAAATACCGACAAATATACATATATACATACCAATGAGCGGCTAATAACAAATATCGTGAATACGAATAGGAATAATGAATTTCATAGGCATTTTCCAATTTTATTTTTATGTACTCTTGGCGCTGATTAAAAATTAAGATGGCTATTATTTATAAAATAGCAATTAAAAAGTTATAAACAAATTAAATGAACAAATTCGACAAAATTTCTTTCTAATGATTTGGATATGATATTTTTATAAATTTTGATATAGTTTCTTTAGCAAAAATTCTGAAAGTGCTATACATACATACATATATACATACGCACGTACATACATATATACATGTATACATATATACGTCCATACACATATATACATACGTACTTTCGTACATGCATGCATAGGATTATGAAAAACAAAAAAGATTCACCCCTTTGTTGCATAACCTATTCAAACACCTCAAATTATATTCTATTTAAATGTTATGGAGTATATATCACAAATCATCTTTTTTCCCAAGTATTGTAAGAACAAGAAATTAAAAAAACAGACTGAAGAAGAATTATATTCGGTTCGAAGCCAAAATTGTACCTTACTTTTACAAAATGAAAGGGAGAACAAAATATGTCGCTGAATCTCTCAACAAATTATATACTGTAGGTTAAAACTTCGGAATCACGAAGACAAATCCATGTATTTATAAACTATCTCAACCCTACTCGCTTCTTGTCGGTTTTATTACAAATCGATAAGACTGGAAACTCAATAAGGTGTCCCTTTGTTAACTTCACTAGCTTTATATCAACTGCTTTTATTGATTAATATCAATGAGAAGTTTACAAGACTTCTTTTCCTTAAGTCTACTTGCTTCTTGCTTTTTTTATTGTTAGACGAAAATTTGAATTTGAAAAAGTGTCTCGCCCTCGACTTTTCTTGCTTTTTATCGATATCTTTCACTGATTTTTGCTCGCGGAAACATGAAAAGGACCATCTCCCTCCAAATTAAGCACTTTATATTTATTTATTATTGTTTAATATACACAAAAACGTAGTAATGCTTTACTCCCTCAACTTTACACGTTCTGTGATGATTTTTTATTCATTTATTTACGTAAACGTGTGAGAATTTCTTTGTCTTGAGAACGCTTTTCTTCTTTTAATTGACTTGATTTTCAAAGTCTTTAATTATTGGTTGACGTCAATAAAAACGTCGGAAGAAGTCTCTCCTTCCGTTTTACTTGGTTCCATCGCATTATTTTATTGATCAACAGTAACGCTTACTTGCATATTTTTTTCTTCTTCGTCTTTCCTTCCTTTTTTTTTATTTGTATTGTGTTCATATTATTATACTAATAAAAACATAATGAAGCGTCAGTGTTTACACTTTTCTCACAATTATTCTATTTTTTTTATTGTTAAAGGTACATAAAACATGAAAAAAGGCTTTCTTTCCTTACTTTTACTCTCTCCTTCTAGACTTTTTAAGAATCAACATATAGAAAGATAAAGGGAAGCTTATTTCCCTCTATTTTATTTGTTAGTCCTTGACTTTGTTTATTTATTGTGGAATCTGAGAAGATGACGAGTCCTGTAAGTCTCAAGCTTGAGTACTAACACCTACTAGTCCGACAAAAAATTTTTCTTTGAAAAAACAAACATTTTTTTTCATTTACAAAAATGCGATGATTTATAGTGGAACTAGTAAATATTAAAAAATGATTAGCAAGAATAATTTATTATAAAAAAAGTTAACGCAACAGAGAGTTACAATGAGAGTATACATGAAAAGAACTGTTAATCAATTAAAAATAATTATTTAGTGTAAAACATGAGACATCTTGCGCTTCTGTCACTTGCATCGCTTACCACATATTTATAATATCCGTATTGTAGATCCCGGCACTAAGACCACTGCAAATTAATGGGCACAAAACTTCCGTAACCTTGTGACTATCATAAATAGTTTGTATCGATTTGCTTTTATTGACGTACTCATCAGGGTGGAGAGAAATTTGTAAAGAGAAGCAAAATATTTAAATCGAAGGGAAGCCACATCTTTATTATACTTCGCTAACATTTGCGTAGGATGCCAACAAAATAAAGAAAAAAAAAAAAATTGTTCCAAAAAATTTTTCGTTGAAAAATAGTATTAAAAAAAAATTTTACGCAAACATTAACCAGAACTTTTTCTTTGAGCGATTATAAGCATTGAAAAACGAAAAAAATAAGCTAAGCTGATTTATAATCAGTGAAGGAAGTCCTGAGAGCTTACTGATTACATTAAGGTACACACACACACACACACCCATAAAAAGCCATTTTAATTGATGACATATCTCAACTCCTACCATCATAAAACGACAATGTATAATGTTATCCTAGAACTTTTAATATTGTTATTATTACAAAGCTTACTCTGAGAAAGAAAAAACTTCCAGATGATGCAAAAAAAAATGTTAAATTAAGGTATGTATCTAATTATTTCATTCAGGTATTTCCAAATCGACATATTGACGTTATGGCCATATTAAAGTCAACATGTGAGTGAACATTATTAACTCTGTTTTCACATATTTAAAAATTATCTCTGACTATTAAAGGGCTTGCCAGAACTGACAAGCTCGAATTAGAGCACGAGTCAAGTTCCAGCTACTCATTTTTTAGTCTTATAATAATGTAATCAAATGTATAAGAAGATACTATTGTAAGTAAGAAGTGATTCACAATAAGAATTCACGTTTTTCATGAGAAATAATGTGAAAAATATCAAAAACACTGGAAATGATCGAGCTTTCGAACACTGGTTATCAGCCAAAACCAGAGCCTGTTCTTGTACATCTCTACAACAACTGAATGCATAAATTTCTTGATAAAAGAAATCGCAGGATGATTGTCAAACGTTAATCAAAATAAATTTTCTATATTTTGTAGGGTTCAAAGGGAAGTCATTTCAGCTCCTGACAACCAAGAAGACGATGAAGAAATTGGATGGTAGCCTTGGACCACTACGTACTTGTGTTATGTGTTCCTTTGTTTTTGTGTATCGTTGAATGTTTAATACTTTTACAAAGAGCTGTGATTAGTCGTAAAATATTGTAGAATCTAAAATTTATTACTCATAACTCTGAATTCTTAATACCAAATTATAATGTTACTAAAATATATTATAACTAAATAAATTTAAACACATTTTGATGAAGTAAAAATATGGGCGGAAAGTCTGCTTGGGCTGTTATTTATAAGTATGGTATTGAGAAAATATTATACGAAAGATAAACAGAAGAAGATAAGTATGCTTATGAATTTTTTTTTAATAATTATACAAATGATCGAGGCAGATAGATCTTTCATGATGTATGTATATTGATATAAATCAGTAGAATAATCAAAAATGAGAAAGTCCAGTTTAGGAAAGGAAGCCTCAATAAGTATTCATTTTCGTACTTACCAATCCATAAACGAGGTCGATATTAAGTGAGTACAATTAGTTGATAAGGGTCAAAAAATAAAAATTTACTTTCATGCAGTTGATATATAAAAACTCTATTAACAGCGAAATCAATTACACAAAGGTTTTTCACTTTCGTCAGTCAAGAAAAGGATCGTCAAGCAGTGATTACAGTAGCAGAAGTAAAGCATTCCTGTATTTTCATGCACGATGATTAAAAAAAAGTCAATAAGTAGTGTGTACAGCTGAGAAAGTAAAGCTCTCTTATTTTCGCTTGTACTTTAGTCAATGATGAAATTACTAAGTCAAGTTACGAGAGGGAAGCGAAAAAATCCATAAGTAAAAAGTGAAGTTGAAAGAGGGAAGCTTTTTTGTGTTATCATAAAAATTAATTTATGAGACAGTTGATTTGAAGCAGATAAAGTGAAGTGGGAGAGATCTTTTAAGGCTACTTTTTTATTAAAACTGACAAGAAGCGAGTAGGGTTAAGGTAGTTTATACATACATGGATGTGTCTTCGTAATTCCAAAGTTTCAACCTACAATATATAATTTGCTGAGAAAATAAGCGACATATTTTGTTCTCCCTTCCATCTTGTAAAGGTAAGGTACAATTTTGGCTTTGAACCGAATGTAATTCTCCTTCAGTCTGTTTTTTTTAATTTCTTGTTCTCGCAATACTTGAAAAAGAAGATAATTTGTGATATACACTCCTTAAGGTTTAAATAGAATTTAATTTGAGGTGTTTGGATACGCAATAAAAAAAAGGGGTGAATCTTTTTTGTTTTTTATAATCCTATGCATGCATGTACGTAGGTACGTATGTATATATGTGTGTATAGACGTATATATGTATACATGTATGTATGTATGTATTTAACGTATGTACATATGTATGTATGTATAGCACTTTCAGAATTTTTGCTAAAGAAACTATATCACAAATTATAAAAATATCATATCCAAATCATTAGAAAAAATTTTTTTTGAATTTCTTCATTTAATTTGTTTAAAACCTTTTTTATTGCTATTTTATAAACAATAGCATTCTACATTCTTAATAAGCGCTAAGACAACATAAAAAAAAAATTGAAAAAAGCCTAAGAAATTCAATATTTTTATTCGTATTCACGATATCTGTTATTAGCCGCTAATTTGTATGTATATATGTATATTTGTCTGTATTTATGTATTTATATATGTATGGGTAGCACTTTTTATATTTTGGCTACTGAAACTATATCATAAAATATGAAAATATCATTTTCTAATTGATAAATAAATTTTTTTTGAATTTGTTAATTTAATTTGTCCATGCGGCCTACATGGTGAATATTTGAGCGTGGCTCTAGTTTTTGCTTGCGGCGCGGTGGTGCTGTCGCGTAACGTCGTCTTGTGGTAGCGTTGGAGTACCCACAAGTAAAACGCAACCTTCTGTTGGAGTCTAGCCCCTGGTACGACACATGGTAAAATGCGTCTTGTGGTGCCTGATCACCGCTGCACCGCATCCATCCTCAGCGACCTGGCACGCGGTTTTTCTACATCAAAAATTCGCGTATCGCATCTTCGTATTCTTTACGCCGGGTATGCGCAAACATTGCTAATCCCACGACATCTTACGAAATCTCGTCAATCGCAGGCCCACGCAGGGATATACCACGTCACATGCACACGCACACATACACGCTCGAGCAACGTGCTCTCGTCACGCAACGTCAATCACATCTAAAAGAGCGTGGAACATGCGGAGATTTAACATAACATTATAAACTTCTTTCTCCTTCTTTCGTGCCTTCACATCCCGGCATTTTTCTTTCGTAACGTTACTCCTTACGGTTCACACCCACGTCGTAACTAGGTGGGGTGAACTGTGGCGGTGCTGCCGCGTAACGTCGTCTTGTGGTAGCGTTGGAGTACCCACAGCACCAACGACGACTGAATTAAACACGATTACAAGAATATACACCTAATTTTTATTGATACATTGTAATCGTGTTTGTTAAGAATCACAGACAAAGGCGAGATCACTGCTAGAGTTGCTGTTGCGTGCTTGACTTGCTTCCGGGATATAATCTTTTGTCCTTGAGGTTAGGCTGGAGCGATTCGAGCCAGCTGCGCGGCTCTAGTTGTTGCTTGCGGCGGTGCTGCCGCGTAACATCGTCTTGCGGTAGCGTTGGAGTACCCACAGATCTTTTAAAACGTAGAACGATGGCTATGCTTACGTTCTCGTTGTCATCGATGTCATTAGCAAATACGCTTGGGTAGAACCAATGAGCGAGAAAACGTCGAAAAACGTTGCCAAACTTTTCAACGTATTTTGTCGAAAAGCAGTGATCGCGAACCAATGTGCCTCCAGGCGGATCAAGGTAAAGAATTTATTTGACGCGAGATGCAGATAACTTTAAAAGACAATTTCATTGAATACCGGGTTGCTTGCAGTCCACAGACGAAAGCTGCTACAGCCAAACGCTTTATAAGAACTATGAAGGAAAGAATGTGGCGATACTTTTCACATGCAACCACGTCGCTTCGTACATGTTCTTCCGAAAATGATCAAGGCATACGATCGCACACAGCATTTGTCGACAAAGATGGCGCCAGTTGACGTGACTTTGCACAATGTTGTGCAAGTGGGTGAAAATATAAAGCAACGTTATAGCGGACATGCTTATAAAAGTCCAAAGTACAGCGTTGGAGAATTAGTTCGTATTATTAAAGCGAGAAGTGTCTTTGCCAAATGTTACGAGGGCAGATGGACTTTGGAGTTGTGTAAAATTGTACGTATCTCTTGCACACGCCAACCTCCGTGGTATTTTCTTAGAGATTCGGCTGACGAATACATTGACGGATTCTTTTGTGAAGAAGAGCTAAGCAGAGTGCGTAATAATTTAAAGGAAAGCTTCTTTGAGGTGGACAAGGTATTGAAAAGTCGGGATAAAGGACGATCCAAAGAATATTTTGTGAGTTGGAAGGGTTATTCCAAAAAGTTCAATTCCTGGCTAGAGGCTGATTATTTCAAAAAACATACAATAAAGGACGAATTTTACGTTGTGTTGCCTAGCAACAGTAGTATGCAATATTACCCTGATAATACTACTACGTATTACGTGACTAGGTTACCAGAACGAGTTCGCTTGCACGGTCAATGGGTCATTGGAATAACAGAGATTGAAATACCACTAAACATTCAACACGTAGTGAAAAATAGCGAGAGAATGATCACCGTAGGTACCATACCACGATCACATACGCTATGGACGCTCAAAGGAGAAGAATAAGAAGAAAAGACCGTCACTTATATTAATTTTTGTATACGTCCCGGTATGTACACAAATGTCGAAGAAAAGATTGAAGAAATAAATAGTTATATTACTGGGTGGAGCCACGTGATTTTTAATTTGGAAAGGGGTAGTTCCAGTTTCAAAGTTAGTTTGTCCCGAAACGTCCAAGAGCGAATACGTACACCGATTAACATTATCCGAAAAATTACATAAAATCTTTGGATTTGAAAGTACAACAACTATTTTTGTTGAAAACAACGAAATTTTATCAGTTCATCCAGCTAATCTTGCCAACCCTTTACCATCCATGCTCATGGTTTACAGCGACATCTGTGAACCATACATCGTAGGAGACGTTCGATCGCGTTTGTTGTGAGAGGTATCGTTAGACCTTCAAGACCTTTAAAGTTACGCGTAAGGTGGTATAAAAAAAAAAACATTTCTCACCTCCTATGTACATACCACTGTTGTTTAACTCGTTCCACGCCATCGAAATCGATGCAAGGGACCAAATTGATGGACTCATACCATTTGACTATGGAACGCTAACGGTGACACTTCATTTCAAACAAGTCGATTGAAAATGACAGACCTCTACAACGACTATTCTATCACACAAAGTGGCGGTGGGGGAGTTCAAGCACGATTCATAGAAACAGTGGAGGAGGAGTTAGACGCATTTATGTTGGTTCTCTCTGTCAACAAGGGCACAGAGGTATTGTATCGTTTCTTGCTGGAGAGTTTCAACGAGTTTGGCCCCTTATTGAAGAAGGTGCTAAAGCTGTTGGTAAAGAAGCCGTTCGAACAGGTATTATTATCTTGTCTGACGTCACCATTGGAAGTATGCCTTTGAAAGAGACATTTAACAATCATGCGAGGGAGGCTGGCGATGTATAAAAAAAAAGGCCGAGGAGAAATCGGATAAACTTATGGAAGGTTCCAGTTATAAAGGTGGTCGTTTCGAGACACTATCTGTGTTGCAACTGCACAGCCGATGTGCAGTCGTCGTAAGGTAAACGGTAAAAAGAAAAATATTAATAAAGTGCGCAACCAATGCAAAAAAAAACGAAACCAAAGACGAGTGCTGTGTCAGAGGAGAAGAAGAAGGAGAAAAAGAGGAAAAAATAGAACCGCTATAGACGTATTTGATGGTTAAATAAAGAAAAATGGTCTTTCTTGCACAGCTGCTCATGTAAGTGTTTAAAGTCCGAGTCTTTTTTGTTTGATATTCCACCGACGCAAACAACCATTGATGGAACGTACTGGGTACAGTATAAACCGATATTATCGCTACCAGACGATTCACCCATCGAATTCTTCGTACCAGGTAATGGCAAGGAAAACATTGATCTAGCTTATACGATGCTAAGTCTACGTGTCAAATTATGTGTCGATGAAGATAATAATCCAAGTGCTGATCTATTGGCTAAACTCACAAAAGCGGGGCCAATAAATAATTTTCTGCATTCGCTGTTCAATCAAGTCGATGTGCTCTTTAATCAGATGTCCGTATCACCACCCAATAACGCGTACACTTATAAAGCGTACCTGGAACTTCTGTTGAATTACGGGCCTGCTGCAAAAACATCTTATTTAACGAGCGCTTTGTGGTGCGACGATACGGCGACTAAGATGGACGACGTTATGGATGCTAACGTGGGACTAGCAAAGCGACGCGCACTATTACTAGCAAAGAAATCGATCGATCTCATTGGTCATCTTCATTGTGACGTATATCATCAGGAAAAATTACTCATCAATAGTGTTTAGATAAGAATGCGTTTAGTTAGATCTCGTGATGCAAATCGCCTTATGGACACGTCAAATTTACCTTCGATGCGCATTGAGGAAACTAATTTTTAGTTAGATGAGTTAAAAAAAGTCCATCCGTTCTACTTGCCCATGCTTAAGCAATTTCAAAGAGTACGGCGAAACACCCACTTACACGGGTCGAAGTTAAAGCTGTCACGATGCATGGTGGTATTTACGGCGAGACTTCGGATGATATTATATTTGGACAGTTACCAAAACGAATCATTGTCGGTTTTGTAAAAAATCAACCTTACAATGGCGATCGTACAATGAATCCGTTCGATTTTCATCATTTCACAAATAATTTCCTTTGCTTGCATATTGACGGTGTTCAAGTTCCTTACAAACCATTGCAGCTGGACTTTAAATCTAATAATTTATACGTAGATGTTCACCATACCTTGTTTTCGGGCATTGGAGCTCACTTTCTCAACAAAGGAGACCACATTGATCGTAAACACCTGATTTATCGGCCAACGAATGTTCCTATTGGAATCTGATCAGACACGGTAGCGTTAGATTAGACGTTCGGTTTGTCGAATCCCTGACCACGACAGTAAACTGTATCGTGTGTGCCAAGTACAAGAATATTTTTAAAATTGATGCGCATTCATATATTATGACTACTACGACACAGACAAGTATCATGTGCTCTCTGCCCAATTAGTTGTAGGAATACATGTATACGAAGCGATGGATCTTGTTATCGACATTCAATGTTTTAAGGTGAAAAATAGTCGCTCGGTGCCTAAGGAAGTTGCCGTTGTTGCATTGAATGGTAATTTTTGTGCTTATTGGGTAATATTGCCACCATCATATTTACAAAAATTAAACGATGAAGCACGACGTCAAAATAATTGGCTTTCTAAGCATTTCCATTGTTTTGACTATTTTGACGGTGAGGGTCTTTTGAAAGTGGTTCATAGAGCTTTGCGAGAGATTGCTAAAAAAGTGCGAAAAATTTACGTCAGAGGTAAAGAAAAGTGGATCATTTTACATAAAATTACCGTTTGCGAGATCATAAACTTGGAATACATCAAAGATGTTCTATCTTTTGATACATTACCGTTTGGTTCTTATTGTATTCATCACACCTTGAAACCATCTTTTAAGAAGTATCGATACGCATTGAATATTGCGTGTGAATTAAAGTCTTGGCTGGTCGAGAGCAATTATCACTATACAACAGAACCTACAGAATTTTTCAATGGACAGTCTTCAGTTATTACAAATTCTATTACAAATCTGCTTGCACACTGTCGGTTTGCTCCCAGCAGATTAGATTCCACGGGTGTGGACGAGGCCGACATTGTTTGACATTAATGCTGATGGCAACACCAAACCAGGCATGCATTGGATTGCTATTTACGTTAGTAAAAATTGTAACGGTTTTTACTTTGATAGCTGTGGTATTCAGCCACATGTACCCGACCACATAAATCAGTTACGAAAAAATTGTAAGAAACTTTGATGTAATGTCAAATAATTACAAAGTATATCTTCAAATGTGTGTGGTCAATTCTGTTTGATGTTTTAACTTTGATAGCTGTGGTATTCAGCCGCATGTACCCGACCACATAAATCAATTACGAAAAAATTGTAAGAAACTTTGATGTAATGTCAAATAATTACAAAGTATATCTTCAAACGTGTGTGGTCAATTCCGTTTGATGTTTTTACTCTTGATGAATAGTGGTTTAGGGTATCATGAATTTCTCGACAATTTTTCTCGTGACTTGGAAAAAATTATGATATCGTCAGACGTTTTATTTTACTAATGAATAATAAAAAGAAAATGAGTTTGACTGTGGGTGGCGGTGTTGCGAAGTTAGATATTTACAAATTAGTTGTTGTAAAATGTCTTTGACGTAAGATTCTTTTATTTATTTGCAAGAAAATAATATCAATATATGCTTGTAACTGCGACCATAAAAGTTTTAAGTAACACAAGCATTCCTCTCGAAGCGCCAGCGACACGTGTCAGCTTTTTATACTTTTATTAAATTCCAATAAAAATGGTTTCAGTTAATTCTCGTGACTGCGATAAAGTCTATGCTTGCATGTTGAGACAAGTTTTAAATATCACGAGAACTTATATCCGATGAGTCAGCACATACTTGTAAATGTGGTGGAAGATTGTACTTGCGTGTTTAAACAAGTTTTATGTAACGCGAGAATTTCTTCTCGACGAGTAAGCGATATGTGGCAACCGCTCTTTCTCGACCATGATTGGTCTTGACGTCACTTACCCTCCACCATCACTATCACAATCACTCGCAATATTCGTCTCTCGAAATGAAGAACAGCTTGGATATGAGCATCAGTGTTTGCTCAATCGTTATACCGTGAGTACGATTGGAATACAAAATAAAGACTGGTAAAAAAAGAATATCGGAGGAGGAGATTTCAAACCTTGTACGCATAAAGCAATATCATCAAAAACCACTCCCTTAGATTTTGTACAAAATTTATGGTTTGAATTAGTCATTCAGCAAAAAAGTGATAATTGGACTTAAACAGAAAGAATTGTGTCAAAATAGTTGGGAACCAATCATTTGCCTGTTTTGTTCGAATTGTGAGGGCATCGCTTTTAATGAGGCTGATTAAAATGATTTTAAATCAATGTTCAAGGACATTGATAAGTAATCCACAGAAAATGATACAAATTTAGACGACATCAAAATCTACGGAGTCAATTGGACCTTGACATTTACAGCCAGTTACGACGAAAAAGCTATCGAAATTAAGGAAAATAGGAGTTTAGTGTTTAAAAAAGTTACATTTGATTGTTTAAATAAATTTAGTGTCAAATGTATTGATTGTAATACGGGTATGATGAATAGTGTCTCAGCATTGATGCCTTGTGTTGCGCAGAAATTTATTAAATATGTTTTAGAAGAAGGCGCTAAATTGTATGAATCTTTATTTAATTACTACACGCTCGATATCGTGCAAAAAATTTTATTCGATATAGATGATAGAGATTGGGAAAAAATATGTAATAAAGTATCTGAGCGTGTGAATCGTGATAAGAAAAAAATGATCTATCTATTGATACTGTATCTGATATACTGTATAGTATAGCGTCCTTTAATATGGTCACCCTTGTTAACGAGATAGATTATAGAAATAAAATGAATAAATAAGATTATCTTTTTGTTTTTTTATTATTATACCCTTTCAATGTCCATTTAGTTTCTTTACAAAATTATTTTACAGAATTTGAAAAAAATAAGATTTTTTTAGTAATATTTCACGAAAATTTATGATTTTAAATACATAAAAATTCGTATTTTTCAGAAAAATGTATACCATTAGTATTCCAATTTCCATTAAAACGCGAAAATAAAATATTACATATCAAAAAATGAATCAGCAAAGAGAGGAACAAATTTTGCTCACGGAAACACGAGGAGGGTAATTCAATAGGTAACGAGGGAAGAAATGACGTCTGATCACAAGCGAATAAGAAAAAAAAAAATACTTGGATCTCTCCCTTTTCATTACAGTGATGTCTATATATTTTCAAGAAAGATTTACAAAAGATATACATTCAGCGCATTCCGTTTTATAAAACCTATGTTTGTTAAAGAAGTAACAATGTCTGCGCAATAGTTATGCTAAGTTTTACATATTTTATTTTCTTATTTCCCTCTTAGTGGTATGCATACGACAAAAACCAGTTAACAATATGCTCTCGGAGGATAAATAGTCTCCAAAAGCTGTGACCAGAGAAAGCGCATAAACCACGGATTGGTGAAGTGTTAAAATTTATATATATTCTAGAAAAAAAGTGGGACGCTCTTCCTTGTGAGCTGCACAGGTGCCCCTTCCCACTCTTTGAAGGTGTTGTGGCTTATTAGGACGGTCTATAGTAGTGACATGACACACACACATACACACGCATAGGGCTTTTACACAGGTGGCTGGGAGTTTTCCTACAATTTTCTTCCTCATACTCTCTTCCCAACCGCATCTCTGCGACCAGTGACACACACTTACACAACTTCATTTCGCGACATGTACATATAAGCGCTACTCAAGGCGTGTTAAAGTGAATTTCTACCCTTCTGGCGTCGAGGACGGGTAGTTGAGGTTTGTTTTGACGTTACATAGTGGTGCCATAACTACCAGCATGCAAGTTATGCCTCATGATTTCCCCCGTTGTGAGAGTGATCGCTGCACGCAGAAGCCCCCATCATCTCGCTTTAACCAAATGTCTCTATACACACACACACACACAAACACACTCACACACACACGCACACACCTGTGTGATATATGTAGTCCAGCTATGGTCATATGTGTAGACATCCATTTAGAGAGGGATAAAAAGGGACTCTGCGTCCAGCGATCTCTCTCATACAGTCTGACACAGCAAAGCATTGAGTTGGAAGGGATTCACGTGCTCTTTTTATATATCTTTATTTCATACATAGATACCGAATATGGTGCGAATTAAAATTTTAAGAACTCTTGTATATTGTACAGTGGCTGCAAATTTAGCGAAATAAGCTACATGATTATAGTAAGAATTATAGTTATCATTATATGGTCCACACGAATAAAAAAAGTTACCATTATTACAAATAATATCTTTTTCCGTTAAAACTTAACATCTGTAAAATCTCTGTGATTACTAAAAACTTTTCACCTTTTTATCCTTGTAACAATTTATAGTAATATCTTCGTATACTCCTACTAAGATGTTTTTTTTTTATTTTGAGTTACAGAAAAAATATTTTAGTGCTAAAAGAAATTGCTTTTTAGATTAAGGTGCAAAAAATCACTGATACTTTTATCTTACTTACAACCCCATGTTATTCAGACGTAGTGTACCACACGTTGCAAAAATATTCTATTTTATCGCACTATTTTTGCTACTGTTAAAAGAATTTCCTGTATTAAAACGCTATCAGACTGACTTTGACCATGCGTTATATCGATATTTATCTGGCAACTTAACGTTTGTTCCATGGCCATGTCAGAATAATTCCATATCAGTATCAATCAGTTCTGCAAATAGTGAAAAATCCACACGAAATAAATTTTATATGTTCTTCTCTCTTCATAATAGTTTTGAGTCTGTACATTCCTTGGAGATACAAGTAAGATGCTTTACGTATGAATCGTGGACAGTAGCATATCAAAAAAGACGTATTCTTTAAAAGGTATTTTCTTCCAGAAGGTATTTACACATATCTATCAGTATTATATACTGTTTACATAACTCTAACGTTGGTCTCTCTTTTATATGTGGTACAGCATTATAGCAATTACTTTGATGGAGCACTATCGCTCACTATTGATTAACTCGTTGGTATAAGCAAAGCAAATGGAAAAATAATGTATATAAAATTTAAATATTTATCAAAAAAAAATTGAAAAAATAAATGCAAGATATTTTAAAAGAAAAAAAAAAAAATCATGACAAGTCCTCAGTGGTTTAATTGATTTGATCCCGCTACCCTACGCTCCTTAACTGATCACCCTACCAATTGAACCACTGAGGACTTGTTACATGCTAGATTTTTTTAAACCTTGTAAAGAGTTTTGGTCATGACAAGTTATACTATGTGTCGCTTTCCTCTTCCCCCTCTACATACACACACATACAAGCTTATGCTTTTTTTCTCGCGCTTACAGGTTCAAACGCGTACATGTACACACATGCATATATAGGTATGCATACATATTAAAAACTATATGTGAACATACGTCTGGACGCGTGCAAATTAAGTATTCTTTGTACCACTGAATATTTTATATTTTATTCTCGATAGATTAACAACTATTGCAATGCGATAAGTTTCTAAATTATCATGTATAAGCATTAATTAACATACCATCAATAATACATGAGTTTTTCAATGATTTAAAAAAAATTTAAATGTAGGTATTGAAAACTTTTCCCAATTGTTTTTCAAAATTAATACTTTTAATTAGATGGTAGAGAAATGTGTAAAAGCATCTAGGTAAGTATTTGAATCTCGCACGAATGGAAGCTATAGCTATTTAATTTTGTTCGCTTTTGCCACCGACCGCTAGGTGTTGTATCAAATTCACAAGTGAAATGGCATAGTTTAAATGCTATAGGGCACTGGCTATCGATGCCTGATACTATCCCCCATACTCACATTTTTTACGCATTTATACAATTATGAGCTTGTCCAACGCATCCACAGTGTTCGTTGACGTTGAGGAATTAAATTCCTTCACGAGGTTATTAGTAAGTTTTGATGGTGGGACGGTCAAGAACTCTCTCACATTAACTATCACTAGCAATACCATAATTTCGATTCCCATGACAGCAATAAATCAATAAATAGATAAATATCGTTTTTTGATAGCTTATCTGTCAATATATTTTTTTAATTTCTATTTGTACAACGTTTCCGCCATTTTTTTATGGCCCTCTTTAGGTACAGTGAATGAGCATCGTTATTACTATAAAATTTGTCCTATTCTCTATGCTCCCTTCAACCTCGAGACCATAATAACACTCATGCTCATTCACTGTACCTGAAGAGGGCCATACAGAAATGGCGGAGACGTTGTACAAATAGAAATTAAATAAATGTATTGACAGATAAGCTATAAAAAAACGATATTTATCTATTTATTACTAGCAATCTTGGGAAAGAGTCCAATTTTCCTAGATTCTTGACGATGTTGCCGTCAGAAATGGTGCGTCTACCCTCGACACTACCATGTCTGCCGTCCATATTGTCATGGCGATTATTTAAGGTGTCCATACATGGACACCCTTCTCTAAGTATTGTGTATCAGGGAGTGGTTGGTGAAATTAGAATTGAAGTATCCCTTCGGAGACCCTCCAACACGGAAGTTCGAGTGTAGTGATCTTACCGACACTACCTCTGTTACCTCCACCGCCCATTATGGACTAAGTCTCTTCGTCGCCTTCTCGCCATCCTGTGGATGAGATCGACTCGGTTACTCCTAAGAGTATCCAAGGAACATCAGTTTATGGGGCATGTGAGGAGCACGAACGGAGGAGGAAGGGAAAAGGTGCCGCAAGGCATCTTTTTCTGAAGTAAGTCGCCCCCCCCCTTCCCCCGGAACAGTTCGCCCTTTTTAGGACTACAAATCCAATCAAACAAATTTTTCTCTTGCAGGTTCAAAGAAAAAAAAAAAAAACTAATCTAAAATACAATGGAAAAATAGAACATAAAAAATAAAATTTTTCAGAAGATAATTGACAAAAAAATGAGGTTCGTGCTATAGTCCGAGGTGAGTTAAGAACTCTACACGAAGAGAACTCTGAAGCTATTGTTGCATGGTATGGTACAACGCTAGCTCGTTCGGGCACATACTACAGTTGCTACAGTCCGTACTGGATTTGATCCAGCGTCAACCAACGATAGGATCCCTCATGCATATTATTTCAAAAATGTATTGGCGATCATGATTTAACTAAACATATAAGTATTCAAAAATTTTTTTCGAAAAACCAATTTTATCAAAGTTATCTGATTTTTGCAAAAAAAAATTTCTCTAGTGCAAGTAAATTAAGGGATCCACAAGATTTGTCTTCTAGAGCGAAAACTCGATTTATGTGTAAAAAAGTTACATGTTTGTTATCCTAAACAAAATATTCTGTGAAATGGTTTTTATATTTATTCCGATTATTGTCTACAAAAATATTTTACGAAAGTAAAAACCATGCAAAAAATTGTCTTAATTGATAAAGTAACATGTCAGTACTTTCATTTTCAAAATGTCTTTAATTTTAGTATGAAAATATATTAATCCAATAGCTATAGCAATATCTTTGAATGATTAAGGACAAATCCCATTATAAGTTCTTAAATCTTCAAGTAATGTCACTTCGAACACCTTATCTAATATCAGTTTCGAAAAAAAGCGCTCACTATCATCTGGATAATCAATATTCATCCTTCCAATAACATTGTTTCATATTTTTTTCTTCCTCTGCTCCCAAATTTTTAATTTCAGTGAAATATACAGTATTTCGTTATATTTACGCACTTGAATGATTTTGCATATTTATTTTTCTCATTCAATTTAAACCAAGCTGTAATATATTTGTTCCTAACAAGCCATACCTATTGCATGTGATATTGATGCGCTGCATATCCATGACATTTGTATAATTTTTTCTATGTCAAAAATATGATAATAAATTATAGTCTTGTACAAAGATGTTTTTCCTGATTATCCTGAAGCATCATTAAAAAAAGTTTTTTTCTACCATTACATGTGGATATAAAAGTTTGTAATTGTGTTCCGTATTATTTCCCAAATAGAAGTGGTCAAAAATATCAAACAAGGTTAAATTTAAAAATCCTATGCTATTTGAATGGGATATCAAATTGCGTCCAGCGGCACGTGTTGAATCCAAAATTTTCGGGTTTTCAAGGTATGTATTATTATTTTAGGATACAACGAAGAGATTTCAGGGGGTATACCCCAGGCATAGGAAAATTCAAATCCATTTAAAGAAAAACAGATAATTTTAAAGAAAAACAAATCCAATCAAATAATTTGGAAGAAAATCACACAAAATCAGGTAAACAGCAATAAAATTTACCAATAATTACAAAGTCTTACAGTTTAAAATCAGAAAGAAAAACTAAAATTATTTTTATTCATTCATTATTGTTTTCATTAATTTTTTTTTTATATATAATTTTATTTTTTCCGATTTTTTTAAAATTAGTTTTTTTTTTCACTAATATTAGTATGCACTATTAGAAATCAATTCAATTTATGGCATAACATTAAAAATTTATTTTACATATTTCAAAACTTGATTTATATCTGAGTTTTCAATCATCGGCTAACGCTAGACTGACCTAGCATTTTCGAAGATCATGTGCCTTGCCGAGCATACTCTAAGGGGTAGCTCTACATCTATCTTATAAGTCTCACCTTTACGAAAATAGAACGGACATATAATATGTAATTGTGGCACATAAGCGTCCAATTATTACAAAAATGTCAATAACAATATCTTAACTTATAATATAGTACAGGTATAAAAGAAGACTATTTTAATTTCGTTAAAATTCTATGTACTATTGTATTTTGTATCATACATTTAAGAACAGTACTTCTACGTTTAAACTTGTCTCACTAATATTATTTGACATGCATTTATTGGAAAAGGTGAGCATCAAAGCGAAATAAATTCTTGCTCGTCGTGTTTGTCATCTGAAGCTAGCATTGGATATTCTAAGATTTGTCGACCCATTTTTTCACCGCTAATTACATGACGTGCATAGTTATTCATACATCGCAATTCGTTGCTATATAAAGTCTCCTGATAACCATAATGATTTAAGTAATGCAAAAAGTAAGCTTCGATAGCTCTCCTCTTTTATGGAGTTAAGACCTACTTATCCCGTGTATTTTTTGTAATTTTTAGACATCTTTTGGCGAGGTTAGTATAACCCCAAGAGGCGTACATCATAGTTATGTAAAAAATACTCGGCTTTAAACTGAAATAAGCCTTTTCAACGGCAGCTGTTTTTACTCTAATATTACTGCCAGTATTAATTATTTGTTGCTGTCCTTTGATTTGTTTTATGATAGTCACTGCTTTATTATCTGCCGTTTTAGATGCTGCAAGAAAAGGACAACCATTAGGTAGATAATTTTTAGATGCAGTTTGTTGAACATAAAGCAGTCTAATGGTAAGTGAGGCTGCCCATATTGTTATCATCCCATAAAGAACGTTCTAGGAGTAAGGAAATATCCAATTGAAGACAATTTTTACCCGCTTCGAACTCATGAGAAAATCATTAAAGATATGCTGACCCAAACACGCAATCAAAAAACAGGAATGAAACAGTTAGAAGCACTCAATGGAGTTAAAGGCGTATCAGCTTTAATAAATTTGAACTAGTTTTATATGGTTGATGGGATGTCGCCAGACAGCATGCATAGTATTTTTCTTGGAATCATCAGTCAGTACACGGAACTGCTACTGAGCTTAGTTCAGAAGCCTTTCTACATTGAAGACCCCAACAATTTAACTGTCATTAATGATCGTCTTCTTTCCATTAGACCTCTAAAGTGTATTACAAAACGTCTAGGATCTTTAAAACAACAAGCTACATAGAAGGCTCCTGAATGGCGTTCTTGGCTATTGTATTACTGCTTGATATGTTCGTATGGTATATTACCTAAAAAATATTTTCGCCATTTATCAAAATTAGTTTGCGGTGTCGAAATCTTACTTAGAGATTCCATCAGCCATGAAGATGTAAAGACATCTAATAGGCTTTTGGTATAGTTTCTGGTCGATGTAGAAAAATTATATGGCGCAGATCAGATGACGTACAGCGTGCACTTGTTATTGCATACTGCAAAAAGCGTTAAAAATCTTGGGCCGTTACAGATGCATGATGCATTTCGTTTTGGAATTGAAAACCGTTATTGACTACATATGAAAAAAAGTCCGACAGAAGTTGCAGTTCCTTATTATTACCATAATAAAGTATTGCAAATCTCTACTTTTTCAATAGATCTATACCTACATCTTCTACTTACTTTCAAAAGGACCAAGATTGTGTGAGTTTATGGAAAACTTTGAGCATAGAGTCAAATCATTTGTCAATGATGGTGTCGCCACAGTAATTAGAACAGGAATCTTGCATTATTTTAATAATAAGGAAGAAGAACTGTATTACAAAGGATCTTGTATATGTTACAATAAGTTCATTCATAAAAATCAGAGGTACACAACACTAAAGTATACGCAAAACTTGAAACTAAACGATTCTTTTATTGAATAAAATACAGGTAATGAGGGAGTTATAATGAATATTCGCATACAAAATACAAAAGATACAAAAATGTTAATTTTTCATCATCCTACAGAAATTGGAAACACACAATCATTTGGTACACCATTAGTTCAACACATTTTGGGAGTGTACAATAAACTATGATAAAGTTTCTGTGTGTTTTCCTGAAGATATGAACAAACAATGTATCTTAACTGTATTGAATGATAAAATGTACGTCAGTGTTATTTTCAAAGGATCCGTTGTCTACTAGTTATTGTAACTATGTACAATATTCTGTAATAGCTAGCAATAGGAATGCAATAAAGGAGAAATGTCCTGTAATTTTATGCGTGAATACACATATTTACCAGTTCACACTACTTTTTACAGTGGACTATTACTTTACTCCAGGATTTTTAGATCGATACACGTGTACTATGTTAATGCATCAGGACTTTTCGACCAATCCACGTGGATCCATCTAAAATTTTTTAGCTGCTTCAGATGGATTGACCAAAATATCTACCTAAGTTGGCTAGAAAATTCACGTGGATTGGTCTGATAATCGACCTGCATTAGCTACCAAAATCTTCATAAATCAACCTGGAAATCCACCTAAAACGATTTAACGGTCCTAGTGGATTGACCTGGACATCCAACTAGATGAAAAACAACAATTCACCTGGTACTACCCAATAACACCACGTAGTGCATGTCACATTTTATTATGATCTACATAATTTTAATATTTACGTCGGGATGATTTGATAAATAATAATGAATAAGTTTAGATAGAAATAAATAATCTCAAATAATGAAAAATAAAAATAAATATAAATAAAAAAATTCAGATATTATTAAACTAACTTTCTTAATTCACGCTATAATTCTTGAAGAGTATTTGATGTTCTCTAAAATTATTTGATTTGATTTGTTTTTCTTAAAAATCATCTGTTGTTCTTTAAATGGATTCGAATTTTCCTATGCCCAGGATGATCCAAAAGCCAGAATCAGTAAATAACGCACACCCTAATATATTGCATATTGTATGATTTGTATCGATGCACAATATACGACGTTTATATGACATTTGTATTTCATTTATAATAATTTATTGTATGAAGAATTGTTAATTTATTTTATTACTAATAAGTTGTCAAGAAGAATTTTTCCATTACTATTTTTAATTCTGTATGCATTGTCGTCTGACACATTGTTCCTTCTGCTGGATTCTGGATAATCATTTTCTTAATAGGTGTACTGTCACAAAAAGCTCTCGGAATTAAAAAAAAAAACATTTTTTTTCAACATAGACTATATAAATAATAAGGATCATGTAACATATGTTCTATTACTAATTTTGCTAATGAATCGGCATTTTGAGAAACTTTGGCAGAAATATAACCATCAACATCATCAGGTGTTATTATTTTATATCAGGATGCAATGTTACTAATATATGAGCATGCGACAGCCCTATTTTTTGTAATTTACTAGTATACATGCCAGATATAACTTTATTGAATAAAGTAATTTATGGTATATCATCCAAAGTGAATTGTAATTTTGTGTGAAACAATCGTACTTTTAAATTTTGTAGATCATTCGGTAGTGCCGTTTGGAAAATTTTTAATACATCTTTAATTTATTTTTATTTTAGATTACATGTGACCGTTACAAACAAATTCAGTCTGCCTGATTTTCTCATAATAGCCGTTGCATCTTGATAATATTGTTGCATATATCGAGGTCCACTAATATTTGTTGTAAGTAAAATAAAAATAGTTCAAGACTTTACTTTTGTTTCCAAGTTTTGCGTAATGTTTGATGCACTTTTCAAGACATGATCCAGCTAATCTTGATAGGATTCAGTCCCTCAACTTTTTAAATATTCCTTAAATAGTTTATACATTGTGTTTGGCTACAATACAAGCATTCAAAAAGTATTATTGTAAAAATTGTTCTCTTTTTAGTAAAGGATCGAATTTCAAGTTCTTTGATGTATAAGATAGTCTGTATATGTAATATCGCTAAATTGTAATGGTTTAAATGTTTTCTTTCGGACTTTTTAAATAATTTGCACTTCACCCTTAATAACTAGATAACAATAACAAAGAAGATGCCATGAAATCAGCATATTTAGATAATCTGTTTAAATAAGTATGAGTTTGCATAATATCTGGAAGGTTTTTGGGATAACCGCAGACTGCACGGCGGAAGTCCGGCTACCCCGCAGACCTACCCCCATCTCTTTTCATCTACAGGAATCGATATACTATGTTGATATTCGGGGCAAGTACGGGGAAAGAAGCATTTGTACCATGGTAAACATTTTTATAGAGACATGACTCATACATGGCGTCTATCCACTACCATATTAGTCAGGGATGCTAAACATACCCAACGTCTTCTAGACTTACAAGACCTAATTTCTAAAAATACGGTAAGTTTTATGGCTCATTTCAATAAAGTCTAATGAATCTATTAAGTGCTTTATGTCCGTTAGTATCATTGTTAGAATCAATATAATACAATCTAAATTAGGCAGATTTTAGAGTAACTATAATGGAGTATCGCTATCTACTCGCAACACCACATTACTCTTATGCTAAACATGCTGTCAAGAAAATGGCGAATTTATTAAGGTTTTGATTGCCATGTTTGTAAGATCTAACGGTAAAGGAACATACAATCCACCAAACGATTTTTTGTTACTGCTCTTAAAATAATGAAAGCCAGCAAACGAACTTGTAAAAAGAAAGTTTTTATCTACCCGTGTAATCCACATGAGATCTAAATGGAATATACGTAAAATCTGTAAAAAAAAATTTTGAAGTAACATGCACCAAATTTGTGATTGTAATCTAAAGATGAGATTGTGGGCTCATTATTCATGTTTTAATATTAGTCTCTTTGTTTTCAAAGGTAGAAATGCAATTTCTATGAATCAAATGTAAAAATTAATTAACTATTTTTTATATTATTAAAAAATATCCTGTTACTTTATGGAAAGCTCTGCTACACAAAATAAATTTATTTTTTATCTCAACATTATCAATTATTAATAACTCTTATTGTCGTAATTACATAGTTGTTAGAGTTCTCAAGGTAATAGTTCATATTGATTAAAGTTTAAACATTTATCGATGTACATAAGGAAAGAATTGAGAACGCAAAGTTAATCTAGTTTTTTTAAGGTTTTTAGATTAAGTCTACCCGTATCTACTGTAAATATCCAGTAAAGAACTCGTGTATCATGTTTATGTAAATAGCTAAACAGTATACGAGTCTTGCGTAGTTGAACCATGGAATGGGAACAATTGCAATACATTCAGTTACATAATCAAGTAAACAAATGATTACGAGCTCGAAGTGGTGCTAGATAATGTTCTTATGATTAATTTTTTTTTGCAATCGTCCCAGGCTTTGGAAATAATTTATTTTTAATCGATACTAATTAATGGTCAGCAATCATTTATTTACACAGGAAGATGCTCTTGAATTTGGGAGTCGGACGTCTGGTGATTCTCATTAATAACGTTTTAACAGTCGCTTGCTTCAAAAAGTTGTGATGATTGTTTTTTTACTTTTCATACGTGCAATCAATCTATTCTGCTGTCTTTTCTCGTCAACAATCGTTAGGACAAATTTAGCAAATACGATAAGAAGGTCTGATCGTGATATTTTAATACATGGAAAAATTTGCAATTTTTTGCAATAGTCCCTGTAAAATAACCAGATCTAGTGAGAAAAGTGTATGCATAGTCTAAGGATTGTAGAAAAAAGGTCTTCTTTTGTCAAATATCAAGCGATCGCGATGAGATCTAAGTTGACATATAAAGACATTCTTATTATCTTTCGGTTAAAGTTTTTGTCATGGATTATTTATTAAGTATTTGAGAGCCTTCGATGTCTGTTTTAATATGACGATTGTAAAATAACCCCAATAACAAGACCTTATTGCGGACTCATTCCAAAGTGGTAACATGTAAATTTTTCGTTTTTGCAAAGACATCTGGATGAACTAACTGCCATCTTAAATTTGTCGCATGATGCAGTTAAATAGATGATAAGATTGTAAAAAATTATTATTCTGACAGCAGTAAAGGTTCATGACTTTATCACAACGATACCGCCTCTATTAAATATAACAATTGATCTAAAGTGTTATTAGGTTCAAGTTGGATAGGGTTATTATTCTCGGTTTTGGTATTTTTAAATCTCTTGCTGTTATTGTGACCGGTAAGCCACTGGAATCAAGAGCAGTATTATGTATACAACCAAATTTTTTTCAATCTTCCGCAACACGCTTCGTCAATCAGCACAAAACACTACCTGTGGTCCTTATCAGTGTCGCAGTAGAGTTTCGCATCTTCCTCCCTGTACGTACCCTTTACTTCCTATCTTTATTTCTCTCTTACTCGCTAATTATATAGCAGAAGCTCGGCTGCCCTGCATACCTATCGCGATCTCTGGTCGAGGAAGAGGACACAATATGCAATGTTAACATTCAGGGTTGGTGCCTGCATAGAATCACATTCACTCGGGTATCCATTATTATGGAGACATGACTAAAACTTGGCGTCCGCTCATTACCCTGTTAGTCAAGGATGTTATAGATAACCAAAGTCTTCTGGACTAATCAGACCTGATTCCTTAAAGTACGGTAAGGTTGATGGCTTATTGTACGAAAGTCTGATGAGTCTATTAGGTCCCTATAGTCTAGTAGTATCATAGCTGTTTGACTCAGTTGTGTGTAATACACCCTATAGCTTCGTCTTATTGTTAGCTGTAACTTAATTCAATATAATACAAACTAAATTACGCCGACTTTAGAGTAACTATAGACGTGTATCGTTACCTACCTCTAACACCACATCACTCTCATGCTAAACGCACTGTCAAGACCATTGCGAATTTATTGAGCTTTTAACTGACATTATCGTAAGATCCCAAACAATTTATTGTTACGGACCTTTCTCAAGCATTTATAAAATTGGCGAGCAAAGGAACTTGTAGAAAAAAATTTTCTTTCAGTACTTTCTTTGTTTATTATTTAAATACATTATGTGGCAAATAAAGTGAATCACTTATAAAATAGGATAGATTGTATTTTAGTGCAAGGAGAATAAAAATTACAAGCTTCTACTAACCATGAAGAAGGGTTTATCAATAAAATAATTTTTATGAAAATATTAGGCTATAAATGATTCTAAATAGAACTTACCAGCAGATATACACAATTACTGTTAATTAAGCTGTTAAACATAAAACATTGCTCTAACGATTTCCACAAACTATACATATCATTACTTACAAAGATAGGTTTTATAATGTAGTCCTTTCTATTTGAAGACTCTTAAACAACAGAGTAATGTCCTATATGATAATTACCAATCACTTTAATTGACAAATGACAAGTTGCTATTACGCTACCAAAAATCACTGGTAATAAATCCCTACCAACATACAGGTCATTTCTCGATAAGATAAGTTTCCTTATAAAGTCTTATGTTGTTGTATTAGTTCTTGGCTATATTTGTTTGCAGAAAACCATAGATTCTAGTTATTGTCTTACTAATACTTAATAACTTTCTAGTAATAAATTATTCTATATTCTGTTATCATACTATTGGATCTATATATCATTCATGTATTGAGTACATTTACTGTTTACATTCGTCGTATTACATCGATTTTTTATCATTGTGTATTACAGTGATCTTAGTATGGTCACTTAAAATTAATCAGTGAGATTGTTACCGTAACTAGCAATTAACATTTTCAAAATTAATATGATCCTCAACCGTACTTCTAATATTCAATAATTTTCTCCTTGTGTAAAACCTTCTAACCTCTTAGACGATGTGCCCTAGGTCAATGAGGTCAAATCATTAGGCTAACTTAGGACTATGAATGATAAATAGTTAGGTGGTGATAAAAATAATATCATAAATGTATGAACCCAATTTTATAAGTAACAGACTATGATGTAATGAAAACCAAAAAAACTCTTATTTATTAAGAAAACGCCTGAGAGAACTGTGTGAAATTTCAATTATTTGAGGATCTCAAAATTTGTCTACTAAAGACGTGGCGTTTTACAAAAAAAGGTACTAGTAGTTTTTGTTTCTTACTACACGGGTTAAATGAAATTTTAAAGTTTGCAGCTTAAATAAGACCAATAGGCTAAAACTATCTAAATGATAACTTTAATATAGAATACTAAAAAGACCACTTAGATGACGCTACACATAATAGTACTTTTAACTAATATAGTAGTGTTTTCTTATTAAATTCCTTACATTTTTTTTAAAGACATTATTACGTTAAATATTATAATTACCTTTGAATACATAGGTACATCCATTAGCTGAGTTGAACAGTGTATCTACTTTAGAGTCCAGGCATATTTTATTATCCTCTTCACCAGTTGAACGAATAGTAGTTGCTTGATGACTTGTACTCAATTCCTTGCCAATACTATTTGTTTTTATACCATACAGTGCCTAAGACAGATAACATTTTGTATTGCCTCTCACGATATTGCCTGACTTAAAACAATAAGATATTTACTTGAATTCCATTGATATCATCACTGTCAAGTACAAAGTTAGAATCATAACCTCTGTAAAATGGTGCCATAAGAGAAGATCTTACGTCACTGTGACTTAGACCAAGGGAGTGGCCAAACTCATGTGCGGCTACTTGAAACAGATTCGTTCCTCGGAAACTATTAATTGTCCAATGTTCTGAGTCATCAAAATGAGCATCTCCACCATATACTGGAAAGTATGCATGTGCAAGAGTTCCTCCAGGCCCATCAAATGGATCTCCATCACCATGCTCACCTCTCTCAAATCGGATTTCTATATGAACCTATGATAAAAAATTTTAATAATTTAGGATAATTTTCAATGAATTGTTATCAATAGAACAAACATCTATTAGGTTTTAACGTTATAATAAGCGGAAAAAACCTTATGAAGATATTTATTGTAAACGTAGTGTAACGACATTCTCAGCCACCTTCGAATATTATTTGCAAAAGAATACGCCTGAACGTCATAACCTGTACACCTGTACTAAGAAGAATCAGCCTTAGTTTCCTGCCGAATGTATTGTAACCCATTTATCTTTCCGTTGTGTGAATTTTCATTGGTAGGTTAAATCATTAACTTTGGTCATCATTTTAGATCCACAATCGAAAATCTTAAGACTTAGATATCTGCTCTAATAATATTAATCACCAATAAGACTACAGCAGGCCTATTTTTTTGTTTGAAAACTGAACTTGAAAAAATGTTTTTACAGGAATTTAAATTTTTTCGATGGTGAAGATATCAAAATAGCTGTCAATAATGACATTAAAAAAGAACTTAGAAAAAAATGCAATACATGCCTTTGAATCTAAGAGTCGAACATAGTTTGACATGGTCCAAAGTAGAATGTTTTACCCACTTCGACAGTGTAAATTCAATACCAGGATAATAATTTTGGGCCTTGTAACTTACAGATGCTCTGAGAGTATCTTTTCTAATTTATTTATCACATGTACGTTGATAAAATATAAATTATCATTTTTGTCACTGATATTTTAGTAACGAGTATTTATTAGATTCTTTAAATACTGTCATAAGTTTTTATCAAACATTGTTCTAAGTTTGTTGGTATAATTGTAAGTAATAACTCTCGCAATCGTTTTTCCACTGCTTCTTGTTCTACAGTCATTCCAAAATACTGCACCCACTTTTTGTTCTCAAGGCAATGTACTATGGTATATTTAATCGTATGGTGAATTAAATATGGCCACCACTAATAAATGGTGGACTATTATTTTCAAACAATCCTTTTGACATGGTTATTAAATGAATGGCTATAAAAGTTGAATACAATGAGCTGTGTAAGGCCATCTAAAAATGTTAAGTAACCCGATGATAATGTTTTCTTATTTAAACGTGATTGATTATTATTTATCTGAGCAAATGCACGGCACACAATCATTTACACTTTTATTGTATTATTGATTTATTGATTTGTAGTCCTTATTACTATATATATATATATAGTAAGTCTTCCACCCCTCGTCACCCCCTCAGCAACCCCTCAAATCACAGATTAATTCGTTGTATTTTCACGTGTTTTGAGTGATCGTCATATGTTTCTGCCCCCCTAAAACCCACCACCTTACCACCCCTCTAGCCCCCCTAAAAAATTTGATTACTTACTCCGTTATTTCACGTAAAAAATGTTTTCATTCTTCGTTGCATAACATTATTATGATAAATCAATAAAATACAATTCCTTTGTGAATACTTGCATTACAATTTTAAAATATTTGATACATCTGCAGTGCGTTTGAAAAAAGAAAAATTATATTCCTCCAACTACATTTACAGTACTACTGATTGATCAATATTCTACGGTATATTTCTAATTTTTCTATATTTATCTATGTTTTGTGTGGTACCATCTAAAAGCTTATAATTTTTACTATAATACAGTAAGTGTCTTATTGTGTAGCCCATTGATTACATTTACAAATAAAATATATTTTCAGGTTTCTTTATAATAAGTTGTTTATATTGTAAAAACAATAATGGAAAATATTTCCTTATTTATCAGATTTAGGGAGGTCAATAAAAACACCGATGCAATCAGCAGGTTTTGACTTATTTACTAAACTACCAATGACATCTAAACTACTCCCGCTGAAGATCCTTAAAACTTTTTCTCCCAAAAGGGACCACTAAATTTCTACTTTTTATAAATAACTACTGAAATCATGGCAGAACATATTCATTACTACGGAATCAGATACATCGACTTATCCATGTGCTGAACATATATTGTTTACCAAAGAAGTATAACTTAATACATTAGTTGTCAAGTTTTTTAAAACATTTTTTAATACATTGATTTCACTTTCTTCTATACTTTCTACACCTATATATCAAAATATGAAGGTATTACATACATATATACATATATGTATATGTACTTCTAATAAATATAATACATGAAAAATAGTGCCAAGATATTTTGTATGAAAATAACATTGTTCGTGATTAAGACTCCTTAGCCAATTAAATTTTAGTTATACTTTGCTGAATTAGAACGTAATTATGGCTTGCAAGTGCATGATCATCATTCTACAATTATCAAAAGTCGGTTGATCTATTGATGGAAAAAAGATTTATTGGAAAATGAAAAATTTTCTGGAAATTATAATAAGCTTTCAAAACAGTACGGGAAAACCTTGTGTACAGTTCGTCGTAGAAACAATACAAGAAGCGATAAGCAGTTGCAAAAATTACTTTTCCAAAAATATAGTGCTTAATAAAAACTTTCATCTAACGTCTTAATTATTATAAAAAAAATTTTCATCATTTTATTTCAAAAATAAAAAAGGTATCTCTGCAAGAATTGGTCATACAGAAACTTTTTTAAATCAAAATTTGCATAAATATTTAAGCAATGCAATTAAATTAAGACAATTGTCTAATTGTAATAAAACTACGAAATACATAACATGCAATTAAAATCAGAATCGTTTTTATTGCAAAATGATAGTTCAATACAATAAAATCCTAAATTTTATTATTAAATAATGAAACATACGTTTATGTTAGTATGTTAAATCAAATACGGTAATGTAGGATTCCTCAAGAAATTTTCAGAATAAATTGAATTTATAAAGTTTTTTTAGTAGCAAATTTAATTGTTTGTGAACTATCTAGCCGATCAAGTAAGGTTTTTGACTTCTACTTATACATAACATAAACTTTATTTCAATGAATTTTATGCATCGTAATTGTATTCTATCAATGGTTATTTAATCATAACGAAAAAGAATATTTCCGAGTTTTTTTGTCATTTGAGAGCGTACTATCAAAAAACACCGATTCCCGGCCGTAAGTTTGTGAATATCTTAAAATGCAATAGTACGTTGATGTTTTAAAATAATATTTTAATTAAAACAATATTGACATTTAATTTAAGAAAAAGAAAGGATTTTACTAATGTAGTTTTGACCCCCCCCCCCCCCCCCCCCCGCAACAGAAACAAATTATAGGAAATATGATAAAGATATAATGCAAAATACCTTATTTGTAGTGCCCACCCTTTCATAATCCCCTGTCAGTCATAACACAACTTTATATTTAAATTTCTTTATTGGCACACCACAGCTCTAACTCAACCTAGTCCAACCTTAATGAGCCAGCTTCTGAGTCCTCAACGAAAATTTTGTTCGTTGGTCTGTAAAATTATCCTAATTTAATTTTCTACATTCCTCAATTATCTTGATTGGATAGGTATTTGTATACCCTTTATTCTAAATCTCTAAGTCAGTTAACATTTTGTTACCCAGTTTTTTACATAAACTAAAACACATATCTTATATTATTATCTATGAATTCCAAAACTACCATTAGGCATATAGACAGGTGAGCTAAAATTTTTTTCTTATAATTACTCATATTATTCTAAAAAATGCTTTAAATATATAAAAAAGTATACTATAACATATATGTTTGCGTAATGAACCAAATTTTGTATTCTGATAAAACAGTAGTAAAAGTGGAAGTCATCACGAAAAAATATTTTTGTAAAACCATCACATTGTGCCATATTACAAAAATCATTAAAATATTTAAATATAAACTGATAAGTAACAATATATTAAAAATTTTTTAGATCATTTATCAATATAATTCTGAAAATATATTTATAATCATCATTTAAATACACTTATAATTATTGGAACATTTTTTTACCAATAGCAAATTTATCAGAGTTATCTGATTAAAAAAAAAAAACCAGTTTCCTTAGTGCAAGTTAATTGAAGGTTTCGCATGACTTGCATACTAGTTTGATAATTATATTTTTGTATGAAAGAGCTAGATTTAATATATCTAATTCAAAATTTTTTCTGAAAAAGCGTTATATTTATACATAATAATGTTACCAGAAATATTTTCCGAAAGTAAAAATCATGCAAAAAAAGTCATGAATGATAAAGCAACATGCCATTAGTTTCTTCTCTTAAAATTTATTAATTTTTTGTATGATATTAAATAAATCAAATAGGTTCGGAAAAATCAATAAATGTCAGATTACATTCTATGTGCTTTAGTAATTAATAAAGAAAAATCACTTAACTCTATTAAATAAAAGAAGTACTGAAGAAAAACGTTGTTTATATAACGGACAAAAAAAATATCATTACAATAGCATTGGTTTTAATTTTTTTCTATAATATAAAATTTTTTTAATTATTAACATTACATACAGATGTAATATATTTCTCAAGATTTGAAAAAAAATTAACGTAATGCTGTCTTCAAAATTTATTTTGATATGCATGATAAACATAATTTGTATAATAAGATCAATATCATTAAAAGTATTGGAATTATAAAATTAATAATATCAAAAAAAAATTTTAATAATAAATTTTATATAAGTTTTAACGGAAATTGAAGAAAAACCAGATTATAAAAAAACCAATAAAATAATAATTTATGTATGGAATATAAATATGGGAAGTTGGCACGTAAAGTGCGTAGCGGGTTAAAGCCTCACTAGTATATATATTTATATAGGCTTCTTTCTATACATGCTGTTTGACCTTGAAATTGGGTCAATGAGAACGCAAAAGAAGCTTGTGGCTATAATCAGTTCATATTAAAAATCACTACTAACTATTTACAATATTGCTCAAAAATTTAATTACTGCTCACTTTATCCAGCAAATGCACGGCACACAATCATTAACACTTTTAACGACACTGATATTCGAGCTCGAAGCTTACCAACTCTATCGCGAGCAGGAACGAAAGTGTTCTCGTCAGCCCTCTCGGCTCCCCGAGCACATAGCCACTTCCGCTTGCCACACGCATATCCCGCATTCTCACGCAAATCAGGGGCACGCAAATTCACGAGAGCCACGCACAGCTCTGTACATGCATACAGCACTCTTCTCAAGTCCCGCATAACCACCTGCTGAGTCTTGAGACATCCGAGCTTCGGATAACGGTCACACAACCACACATACATCGATCAAGCATTAGACGATGATCCAGAAAACTAAATGTCAACGGCCCAAACAAAGACTGTTTTATTTAGTTAATCAGATCTTGCAATTTACCGACAGAGGTAAAGAATAATAAAATAGACCCCATAGAGATATTAGTACAAGTGGGAGATGGTAAGTCATCTGGAGAAGTGTCCGCTCTGCAGAAAGAGAAAGAAGACTAGACCGATATCTTATCCTGTAATGTATGTGTATTTCTATGTATGACGTAAGCAGTGCTTGTAGAGCCCCGTGGGCTTCTTACATTCCGGAGAACTACAAAACGTTTAGTTTATGTAACACAGTGCTTCTGTGCAGTATCATCTCCTGATAAGTGTATTAAAGTTTTGACTATCAATATGAAAAGTTTTTTAAGTTGTTTGATGCATCCATCCTCACCTACATAAACACAACAATGGGCGACGAGGATTAAAAAAATTCACAAATGATATGAAAAGTTGGTAAAAAAAAGAGTGATAAGAAGAGTTAGTAAAATTGACAAAAAAATTACTGGAAGCTAAAATCGAGAAAAAACAAAGGTAATCGAAACTAAAATCGCTGAATAGTAGGGATCATAAAAAGCATAACGCATTTAAGATGGCAGATGGCACGGATGAACTAGAATTTAATCCAAAGAAGGATGACTGGAACATGTATATAGAGCGCATAGAAATTTCTTCCTCGCACATGATGTCAAAGCTGAAAAGCAGGGAGCGATACCATTAACTAAAGCTGAACTAGGTAGGTTAAAGCTGGTACGTTAACTGTGTGCCCTAGAAAAATCAGATGATAAAAGTTTGTACTAAATTATAATGCTGGTAAAGGATCATCTTAATCCTCAACACAATAAGGCAAGGGGAAGATGTAAGTTCCAACAAGCAAAACAAGCTGCATCAGAAAGTGTTGCCAATTTTATCACGCGATTAAAAGAATGAGCGTGCCTTCGGCATTTTTTTGATTTAAACAATGCTATAAGAGATTAGCGTATTTGCGGCATTTATAATTATGACTCAAGAGTGGCCATACTTAGAGAAGATAGCCTGATATTAGAGAAGGCGATGAAGTTGGCTTCAACAAGCGAAACATCGTTCAGAAATGCATCGCGCACCGAGAAAACAAATATAAACCTATTTGCAGAAGGTTCTGTCACTACGTCGAGACAAAGGAAGACACTGATGTATTTTTGAATGTACTAAAAGCTTAGCCATTATTTGTCAACGATGAAATTGAGGGTATTAAGGTGAGAATGAACGTTGACACAGGCGCTTATGATACTGCGATTTCAGGTTTGGAAAAAAATTGATTTATTTCCTGATAAAAGTATAATTTAAATTGACATTGGCTTGAACGGATTAGAACAGACTAAGTTACAAGTGCTTGGGACATTAAGGATATAAACGTAAAGTTTTAAGGAAAACAGCGAGTAGTAAATTGTTACGTATTGCGAGGAGACGTGCCAATGTTATTAGGACGTCAATAGTTAAGAGATTTTGGTGGCTGGTCTTCACAAATAGATAATAACACTGTTAATAAGACTGATACATCACAAGTAGTAGAGTAAAAAGATAACTTATTGGCTCACTTTGCCGCGTTCTTTTCCGATGATCAAGGTGAATACAAGAGTCGAAAAATTATTCTAACTTTTATAGACAATGTTAAACCTGTGCAACTTAAACCGTATCATGTACCTTTTGTGCTAACAAGTAAAATAACAAAAGAAATTGGCCGTTTGATGAAAATTGGGCACTTAGAACCGGGCACAGTTAGTCAGTGGGCTATACCTATAGTCCCAGTACTTAAAAAAATGGAGAAGTCAGAATTTTTGGAAATTTTAAACCGACCGTGAACCCACAATTATGATTTAAGGGGCACCCGATCCCTCATGAAGAGAAAAAATTAAAAACTTGAAATATCAGCTCAACTTTGTCGCAAATAGATTTAAAACATGTTTTCATGCAGTTCAGTGTAGACGAGAAATCGGGAGATGCCTTGACTATCATAACTAAAGCTGATTTATTCAGATACACTTAGTTGCCGGAGGGTATTGCGTCTAGTCCTGACAAATGTTAAGACATCCTGAAAGATGTACTATAAGGTGTTTCCCATACCGAAATGTATATTGATAATATTTATTATAGGGGAAGAGATGTAGATGAGCACGGAAACGGATTATGTGAGATATTCTGCAGGTTAGAAAACGCTGGCTTGAAAGTTAATATTTAAATAATTGATTTTTTTTAAGATGAAATTGGAATTTCAGGCTTTATTATTAACAAAAATGGTTTGCAGCCATCATCAACCAAAGTTACTGCAATCGGAAGTACTCCATTACCTAAATGTATAAAGAAATTAGAAGCTTTCTTAGGCTTGTTTAAGTTTTATAATAGATTTTTGCCTAATGAAGTAGAATATTTAAAACTTTTGTACGAAAAATAAATGAAAAAACATAAACACTGGAATGTGAAGTGCCTCAAAGCTTTTAATTGAGTTATAAGGCAGATTACATGGGATAAAGTTTTGACTTTTTATAGCCCCAATAAACAATAGTTTTAGCATGCGACGCTAGTCAATATGGTTTATCAGCGGTACTCTCGAATTGCATCGATGATGGTGGAGTAAGACCCATTGCCTTTGCATCAAATAAGATATACAGCGATTCTAGACAGCGAAGCCAGGGCAATATTTTTTGGATCTAAGAAATTTTACCAGCATGTAGTAGGCAATCATGTTATTTTAAAAACTAATCATTAGCCTTTGAAATTTATTTTTAGATCACAAAAATTTATCAACATTTTTTTAGAGTCACTCGCAATGATGGGCACATTTTTTTTCTAGTTTTCGACGTGATATAGAAATCGATAAATCGAAGGAAAATAGTAATTGCGAAGTGCCGTCGAGACTACCTATTGTCAACGATACGTATGTATTTAAATTTTGAATTCACTACTCTTAATCATATGATCGAGGGAGTACCAAAGGTAGATTTTAAAATGCTATTCAATAAAACTTCAAAAGATCCTTTATTAAGAAAGATAGTCTTATGTGTAAAAAATGGTTGGCCTTCAAAAATAAATTCGTTGATTGGATCAGAGATAATTCTTTTTCACAAGTGTACAGAGTTGTATTTCGAGGATAAATGTTTAACAAGAGGAGTGATACAAGAATCTATACATAATATCCCAGTCGAAAAATTGCATGCTACACATTTGGGAATCGTCAGAATGAAAAAAATTGCACAAAATTTTTTTGTTGGCTTAAATGAGACGAAAATATAGATGTGATAGCAAGTATTTGTAAAATATGCTTAGAATCATATAAAAAATCTCCTAAAGTCTCTCTTACTCCTCGGCAATAGCCTGGTCAGCCCAGGTCTAGACTTTACATAGATTTTTGGGTTATGTTTATGATGATAGGTTGATAGAAGTCATTGATGCACATTCTAAGTGGCCAGAAATAATCAATATGAAAAAATACTCAATCATATAAACTAATTTTAGTTTTTAAAACTCTGCCTAGCCGTTTTGGTTCGCTAGATCATATTATAAGCGGTAATAGACCGTAATTTAGAAGCGTGGAGCATCGTGAGTTCTGAAAAAAAGGGAGTGAGGCAGTTTTTGTCGCCACCTAATCATCGAGCCACAAATAAAAGGGTATTATAGTCTACTTGTCAAATCTCTTTATTATATACCTGTGTCAAGTTAGTAGTAAACGGGACAATCGTATTTTATTTAGAGGCAGCCATACTAAGTTAGGATTTCAGTCACACAATTATCTGTATGAATTTAAATATACTTATTTATTCTGCCAGGTTCTTAGAAAAATAGACTATCCGCTTTAGCGTGTTAGCCATCATTTTTGATTAAAAATAACATTAAACAGCTTATTGCATTTAAATACTCCCAGATCTCGCCAAAATGCGGTGCAATAGAGGGATTAAAATGCCACTCAGTACCATCATCATTCACTTCTTTTGCAAAAAAGGCCTGAGCAATCAAACGATAGGACACTCTTTGCAATTCGGCATCATCAATAACAAAGTTAGTACCCTGATCGCTGTATAAGCCCGTACAATGACTACGTCTAGAGAAAACCCCGTGGAAGGTGGCAATAAGGGCCTTAGTAGAGTAATCTTTCAATAATTCTACGTGGATTGCCCACGTAAAAAGATATATAAGCTACGTGATGTATCCTTTCATTGTGCCCTTTCCATGATGCTTGGTCATGCATACTGAGAACAAACCCGCCATTTCAACACCAGATCTCTGTAAGAGAGGGCATGTTATGACGCGTAAGCTGGTTAAGTTACTCATAAGTAAAATTTGGGTACAGAATAAATACCTTCTACAACTTGCAATTTCTGACCAAACAGCTTGTCTCCCACGCGAGATCCAGAAGGTCTAACGTATTGTTACCAGAGTCAACTGCACCCCTCAATCAAGTGTGAGCCTATGATAGTATTGATAATCATAAAGGTAAGGTGATCCATATGAGTCAAATTATTAGGAGGTTTTACGTCTGCATTCAGTAGTGACCTGATAATTGTCCCTCTATCTCTAATCAAACCAATAACAAGGACCGGATTTAAGCTACATAAACAAGAAGAATGCTGTAATGAAAGGCTTTGTTCTGGAGTAAGATTTTCGTTTTTCTTCAACGCTTGATAATTTCTCAAAAGATGAGACTATTAATGTTGAGGAACTAAGAACATACAAGCATTATTGAATTCCGGTATCGTAGGGTAAAGAGTATCATACCTAATGAAAGCGTTCAAGTCAATAATAGGCAGTTTAGTATTTAAGAACTCAGAAAAAGTGGCTTTATTCACGAGCACTGACAACGCCTCAAAATTACTTGACTTCTGTCTAACCATACAAATGCATCGATACGCGAAAAGAAGACAATAGGCTGTGATACGAAGCAAGCGTTTTAATTTGGAACAGCGTAGCAACAGAGCTATGTAAAAGGACTCATAAAGAATTTAATAAAACTGAACTAACAACAGCCGCTGTGGGTTAATAAATAAGACTTACTTGCAACTTGGAATATATTGTATTTATTTCTGAAAGTGTCAAAGGTCCATTGCACTATAACTGCTGATATAACAGTTGACTAGGGTGAACACCTCTTGAGAGAATATCCGCAGGATTTAGTTTGGATGTGATATTCTGCCCCTTTGGCATATGAAGTACTTTCATAAATCTTAGAACGTCTATTAGAAAAAAAAACTACGGACCAACAGGGCACCCCACTTAACCAATGTGATACGTTTCTAGAATCGGACTAAAATTGAATCTGAACGTCTATCAGTGAGATAGTTTCACCGAAGTAATAAGCGATATCGACAGAAGTTTAGCAGCACATCAGTCTAGTCAAGGTATACTCAAAACTTTAAGAGAAGCTACCCTAGTCTTGGTTAGTTAAAGAGTGACACTAACATTTTCACTATGGACTACACGCCAATAATTGACTTCTTTTGACACTTTAATTGAGTCACAATCTGATAAATACAGATTCCACCTGGGAACGCTGATCTGTTTCTAGAAAAAAGCTTTAGAAAGTCAGTGGATTAAATACATACAACAGACGTAGGTAGCTTATCATCCCAACATATTAGCATCAACTAGTAAGATTGCAAGATAATCTTGCCAAAAATAGTCACAAGGGCTACATAACTTAATGGACCAAAAAACGTAGCCAGTTAGGCTAAAAGTCTCTGTTTTGTCCAGACTTTATTAGTATGACAAATAACCATTCCAGATTGGAACTCGACCAATTAATGATTCTATTGCAGTCCTGGAACAGAAATTATCTCGATCTCATCTTTGATGTGTTTTGAAGTACAGGCTGAAAGCTCAGCGGAATTCTCGTTTAATACCTCATCAGTCTAGGATGACCATTTATAAAGAGAAAAACCCCCCAATCTACACAATATTATCAACTGCTGACTTTTGACCCTGGCCTCCTTTGAGGTATGCCCACCTGTAAGACAGTCATCTATATACAAATTTTCACTGAGGACCTAAGAACCAATTGGATGAGTGTCAGAATAATCCAAAACCAGCTGCATAAGGACACGGTTAGCGTGATAAGGACAGCTAGTTAAGCCATAAGTGACAGTAGTCAGGGCATATCTCTTTAAAGAAGATGACGGACTAGCATGTCACAGTATGGTTTAATAACCTTGGTCCTTAGTCGCCACTAGAATTTGTCTGAACACTTTTTCTACGAGGTGGTGAAGATAAAACGATAGAAAGGCCGCATAAAAACTATATCGAACAGGTTTCGAAGAAGACTATCACCAGAGTGTGACAGCAAATTTAAAGAGACACCTGAGAAACAAGGGGACGAACCGTTAAAACCAACTCTCAGTGCACCACTTTTTGAAACGGCATATGGTGTAGCAAAGCAACTTAGTTTTGTTCGTCATCAAGGCAGATTTTCCTTATGTTCCCTAGTGGAAAGTACTAAGACCTAAAGGCTGTATAAGCTTTATGCCCGGGCATATTTTTTTTAAATTTGCTAAGCCGGACTAGTGGGTCAGTCATGATGATTCATGGAGGTTAACGGGCTCAGTCTTGAAGGAATAGCGAATAACATATCGTCCATCTTCATCTTGTAAATAGGTACGAAAAAAGAACTCGTCACGATCAAGTTGATCTTAAGTCATTCTTGGACGAGACTGAGGAGGTTCTTCTATTAACCAGAACTTTTGAACCAACTTATTTCGTTGGACCCCCCTATGAGTCATCATAACAAAAGAATAAATACTTCCCTTGCGAGATAAAGATGGCAATACAGATCCTCATAGCATCCATCCGAGTTGTGAGACCGAGGCAATGGGTCGATCAAAAGAAAACTCTGAAACATCCTGCTCAATAATCAGGGCATGCCCAGAAGAATCGAGAAGTACGTCAATATTGTCAAAATTATAAAAGTTAGCATCACCTAGAGTTACATTTCACCAGCAAGAAAGATCTACAAGATATCTATTTGTAGAAAATTAATAGCTAGTTATCCTAAGAACAATCACAGCCTTGACAGAAAGCACGAAACTCGACTTAAAATAAGGTTGAAACTTTAAACTCACTGACTAACTTGTGGCCAAAGATATCAATCCACCAACTCCAGTCAGAGTAGTTTTAACCCTATATTGTCTAGGTTTTAATACATCACAGAGTGACTATGTTATAAGAGTACTCTGAGAGCACTGATCAAATAAAGTTTTCACCACAATTCGGAAACCATCAGCCGCAGTTACAAAGATGCGAGCTGTGGCAAGAAGAATTTTAGGTGACAAAGTTCTTTAGTCAGCGTTAGGCAGCACATCAGCTCTGACATCAACGGAGAAAGCTTGTTGAAGCTTTTATTATCCCTCAGGCCCTTTACTTAATACCAAACCAGGAGGGTAATTTTCAGAAATTAGGCTAATCTCAGTCGGTAAAATTTGAGATACCCGCAATCCATAATCAGCCACACTCTCTTGCACTCCTTGCACCAATCGAGATAATTTGAACTGAATCTGAGTAACACCTAATTGTGAAGGAAATTTGTCATGTCTACAAAGAAATAATCGAAAGTCGAGAAGCTTTTGTACACGATCTGGTTTCGGGCATCTTTCGTGATTTTTGCTTTGATCGCTTAGATAAAAAGATCGTTTTCTGAAGGATTAACATAATTTTGAGGGCACGACATTTATCTATAAAAATAGCGATTAAAATGTTTTAATTATCAAATTCCGGAATTGGAGTATTTAGTTCATTGACCTTCTTGTATGATAGCTTTGGTCCATTATTTGTTTCTGCCGATAATGATACAATTGATGTTAATTGGTTGCTCTGGGTGCTTAGTGCGATCAAATAGCAGTCCCGACTAGAACTTGTCTTTTACACTTGATTAAGAGTCTTTTTTCATAGGCTCTACGGACCACGGACCTGAGGATGACGAAATTTTGGAACGCTTGGTAGTCTTACTTAAGTAGCGACGATCTTTGACTCTGCCTCTGGAGCGGATACACGATGACGATTCTCTTACTGCGAAATCGTTGATGCCAGAGGTCGTGACAACGAAGACTGATAATTTGACGATAGCCTCTCCTTAGTCGGGATGTTCACGTTGAGTTTATAAAGAAGTCGGTCCACAGGTGAATGCACCTTATCATGACGCCTTATCAGTAAGCACTTCCTGTGGACGGAATCTATATAAACCTTGGCTGCTTACAGTTGTTCCTAATCTCACTTAAAAGTACTGAGAGTATTTGCTGGACACTAAACTGCACTAGACACCTGAAGATTGAATGACTTCTCAAAGAGGACTTCAAGGTACGCTCTGGTACCTTGAGACTCCTTCAGAAACCTCTGCCATTAGGTGTGGATCACTAATCTAAGGGGTAAAAGTACATCTCTTTCGGATGACCTCCATGACCTCTAAGGGCCGCCAAGTACTCCAAAACTTCTTTAGAAACCTCTGTCATTGGGTGTAGAGTACTAATCTGAAGAGTGGAAGTTTACTTCTCCTAGATGGCCCACAGGTGTACCCTGGTACCTTAAGACTCCTTTAGAAACCTCTGCTTTTGGGTGCACAATACTTACCCAAAGAGTAAAAGTTTACTTCTTGTGGATGACCTCCAGGTGCACCCTGGCTGCTAGAAACAACCGCTATAAAGCGTAGACTACTAATCTAAAGAGTTACAGTTTACATTCTATAGATGACCTGAAGGTATCCTTTGCTGTCCAAAGTCCAATATATCATCGAGAATGTTCGCTAAATCCGCAAGGCACGAGGAACTTAAAGTTTTCACTATTCCAGTGGATGACCTCCAAATACTCTTTGCTCTCTAGAGCCCGAGATAACACTAAGAATATTCACTCGGTTACGCAAGACATGAAGCTCTTCAAGTTATTCTTCTTTCAGGGGATGACCTCCAGGTATCCTATCGCTATTAATAAAATATGTTATGACCTGGCCCCAAAACACGGAGCACGAAGATATGGATGGCGTGCTTCGTTTATTCCGGCCTGGTCCTAAACTATGGTTTTGTCATCTAGTGAGGTGCTGAAGCTTCAGGTACTTCTCGGGAAGCTTTTTTTGGGTAGCTTCAGGCCGTGGTACTTCCTCCAGAGGATTATGTCCAGGTCCCTAAATACTTCGATGATCGCCATTATTCACTTCACTACTCTAATCGGTTGCGAAACGGTTATAGAGGAAGCACTAACCGTCATTTTTAAAGAGAAGCTCCAAAAGTTACGTGGTGAGCTTGGTCGAGGACAGATGCTAAATTCTGACTGACTTCTCCCGGTTCCTCAGGCTCCTTATATATAGGTCTTCTTCTGGTCTGGAAAGGCTCACTCTCCCTAAAATTTTAATTAGGTCTTCACGGGTCTTGTGCTAAACGTCACACTTTCGTCGCCTTAAATCTTCATGCAGGTGCAGACGAGTTGTTAAATCTGTGATCTTGTCACCTTGATTCCAAGAGCAAGTCTGCACAGAAATCGTTGAATCTGTGATTTCGCTGCCTTAACTCTGTGCAGAGGTCTGGACTTGCTTCTTGTCCCTGATGTAGGTGTTCTAGGAACTAAAACAAATAAAATAATGCCTTCTGAATCCTCTTAAGGATGTTATCATGTCTCAGAAAGTCTCCTTTGTCTTAATTTATTGCTTGTTAATTATTATCATTATTTTAATCATTATTATTCCTGTATAACGTTTTTTGCCCCTGTGTAATCATCATAACGGTCAGTCACATTACCCTCATCATCATCATTAGCACCAGCAATTAGTTGTTATTATCTTTGCTGGCACAAAAGCGTAGGAGATTTTTAACAGAATCATAATTGTTAAATACTTCTAAATATTTTTGTTCAAATATATTCTTTTTGCAGTCTAAAAGCATAGGTTTTAAAGTCGAATATACAACAACAATCATAAAAAGTAAGCAGCCTGAACAGAGCTAAAATCACCACTCTTTTACTTTCTTATGTGTTATGCCATGCCGACACCCATGCTCCTCTTACTTTGGCCAATGAATAAAAATACACAACCACACATGAGTCATAAACGATCCCACTGACATGTGAATTGCTAGTCCTATCTTTACCGAGTCTCAATGTCTCTCTGACGTTGAACTTTAAAATAAAAACTTTGACATGCCTATCCAATAATGGTCGGAATAGGCAGACGACAAAAGGCTGACGAGAATAACCATCCAAAAAAAGTAGAGTTTCACCAGACTAACGACGGAACTGATCTAAATTTGGGATCAGCAACACATTCATCAAATAATGAAAAAACTATTACAATCTTCTAATCAATAGAATTGTGTAAAAGAAAGTAAGGTTATCTAGAAAAAGCCATTGGTTTTTTATGTAAATTGATTTACCAATGTAAATTTGGTATTCATATAAATTGTACAATAAAATTGTCTTTTCAAGCAAAAAGGACAGACTCCTCTAAAGACTCCAAAATGATTTTAGCTTACTAAGGTAGAGAACATTACTCTATCGGTGTACCACATGTCTAGGAATAAGTCATATTGTTTAAACTAAACGAAATTATTACTAATGTTGATTATCTTTGTAGGTATGCTATCAGTTGAATTCATTATAATTGTATAAGCGTCGCATCGTTATGTTATAGTGGTATTTTGACCTGTATAAAATGTGTTGCATTTTTGCACCTTTATGGTATTTATATTGAATTCAGATAACTTAAGTTTATTACTTTTATTAATAACAATTATTTGCGTAGCATAACTAGAATTATCTGTTATATCTAGACCCACATTTCGTACCATTTTAAAATTTAAAGGACAATATGCGGTTAACAATGATAATCTGGCAGAATTGGCAGACTGTGCATGCTGTAAGAGTAGATTAGCTGACGTTTATTACCGATACATGGCTCGCTTTAGTTCCACTAGATGTCATAAAGTATTGCCTGAAAGTATGGATAACCCTTTACTGGAGGCACTTGTAGGTGCAACTGGTAAAGCGTTTAAAACATATTTTATTGTAAAGAGCGATAATATTAGTTCATGAGTAAAATGTTCATGTCTCTAAATGAAGTGTTTCCACTCAAACGCTTTGTTTTTAGAGCACGCACTTACACTATATGAGTACAGCCAGCTGATTCTATATTCAGTCTATTTTAATGTGGTTCACAAAACTTGAAATAATAAATTTCGACTTCTCACAAATTATTTTCTTTGTAAAATGTAGTTTGGTTTACATTCAAACTAATGATAAATTAGTATTCAGATGAGGGCACATGAATAAAACAATGAATTATTATTTTATTATCCAATGATACATTTCTTATTCGTAGATCGTGGTTTTGGGAGATTTATTTGCAATACTAAGTGATGTAATAATTTGTTTCTTTCGACTTCAACTTATTTAATGTTTTTTTGTTATTGTACATAATATGAAAAAAAAGCTTAAACATAAAGCGAGAATAGGAAGAAATGGCTTTAAGGTTGTATTGGACCCCAAGGGCCGTACCTACATGGCACTTAGCTTTTTCGAAGTACCAAGTTACAATCAACTCACTAACACTCAAAGAGTTTTCAAAATATAGATCAGAATAAATTTTAGGGGTGTTCCTTAGAGCCTTATGATTCCAACCATATTCGTAAAAACTTGGTTAATTGTGGTTTCTACTCAGAAAATGACATAACATAACTAGTTACGGAATCAAAAACTTTAATCAACAAAATTAGCTACGAATATTCGAAAATCGAAACTTTTTATGTGATAATAAACATTTATGTCTAAACAATATGGATATAAAATTTTAGATAGTAATATGTGTTAGAAAAATGTTTATTTTTTACGAAAGAACTAGATAAATATGCTACACATAGTAAAATACAAGTATATTGAATCTTTTTTACTCATTTCGTCGAAATAATCATGATTTCAACAATAAAATGTCAATAAATAGATTATTAGAAATAAGCATATTCGATTTAAAAGGAAATATTACTTTAGAGCACCATACTTCTAGGATAGTCTTGAAGATATAAAAAAGAAAAAACGACAATGTGATGACAAGACCTCTAAAATTCGCAGCCTAAAATGTTTCTTAACCATATTATGATCTTAAATGTTACATGCATATTTTTAAGACACGAGAAAGTAATGTTACATTAAAGAAGTTTGGATTTTTAAAAATTTGTAACAGACATTTGTTGATTGAAGTTTTAAACTCCGTAACTATTGAAGTCATAGCGTCTTCTAAGTGACCAGAACAACGTACTGAGTTTGTACAAATACTGTAGAAGTCGAAGCACCCTGGAAAACTTCCCTGAATTTTTCCTGATTTTTATATCAAAAACTTTTCAAGTGCTAGTAAGTTAATTGTAACTCGGTACTTTATATCAGCCGAGCACCATGTTTGTACGGCCCTTTGTGTCCAACACAACCTTAAATAGTTTTCATGTATTAGAATTTAGTCACGCACGAGGCACATTCTGATAATTATTTTACTTTGTACGGGTTACTTTGTATTTACACGCATATCTTTTTTCGCAATAGACTATAATAATAACTTTTTTAACATATAAACTGAATTTATGTATTGTACATATTTTTTTCTATGAAAGTGTTTACCTGAAAACCACAGGAAGAGGTACACGGAGAATGAGAACGCGCTACATTCGCTTGACTAATTGCTTGCTGAATATACTGACGAAAATTTTATATAAATATCCGTCTAAAATAACATGTATGAGCTGTGAAATTATCAGACTCTAAGCTGCCTATCTTTCAGCTAATAATCGTGTGGCCGCTGCATAAGTACAGCTTGATGTCGACTCATATTTAACGTAAAAGTGTACGAAAAGAAGTGAGCTTGCATTACTGCTACTACTGTGCAGTGTTGCACAGTATAAGACCGGGGGCACAGCGGGATTTCTCAGTGAATGCCATGGGACTATGCAGTTGGCAGTGCCGTCATATTAGCTTTCCAAACTGTACGGCTAAGAAGCAAGGCCCACTCCATCCACTTCTTAGGCGTATAGTAGTTGTAGGGGTCTGCCTGTGCTGCTGTGACGTCACTAGCTACTGGATAATCCCATGACATGCACCAGAAAATCAAGTTGTACCTACGGTCTTATATGGTGCAATACTGCGTAAATCCTATACCTTAAGCCTTACATAGTTTCAGTATACTTTAAGGCGAATTGAAGGTGAGCTTTAAGCTAAATTCTGAGCTGTAGCGACCACCAGATTTTTAGCTAAGAGATAGGTGGCTTAATGTCTTATAAGCTTAGCGCTTATATCTGTTAGTTTGAATGGGTAATTACTCTATGTTTATTAGATACTGATATGTTTGGTGGGTTATCCGTCAAGAAAAAAAAGCGGTTTTTTTCTCTTCGTGTGAGGCACAGCAACAGTACAGAAAAAAAGAAATAGAAATAATTGATTTACTCTTAACTTACCACTGCTAAACAGTATAATGCCACATAATACACATAGTTTACACACTGCTTAGTATTGGCCCTCTACCTGTGGGCTGATTTCTCTTTATATGCGCACTTCTTGTACTGGCATTCTTATGTGTTATATATCGTCTCCGTAGCAAGTCCATAAAAATGTTAAAATAAACGGGTATGCCCTCTTACAATATATCCAAAAGTAAAAAGATAAATAATAAAATATTGAAAATAACCTGCTAAAACGCATACATATATTGTTCTCCTTTCTAAGTTCAAATTTCAATAGAAACCCTCTTTATATCCGAATTATAAAAAATAAAATTACAGTATGATAATCTACTGAGATTGAAGACCACATCTGGCCATTACAAAAACTTTTTGTAAGAGAACGCCTTTATAAAAAAAAGTTCTTTTTTTTTGTGATCGACATTGTGCCAGTGTAGAAAAATATGTATAGTTTTTATTGGGATGAATCAAACATCTGAATAATGTTAGCCAAAGTTCAGCTTAGTTGACACGACCTTCAAATTCTTACAGTTCAGAAAGTTGAAAATAGTTGCATACATTACTGCTTAATACGCATTTGTAGATTTTAGCATTCCTCTGTAGGATTCTCATTATTGTAAACAAATTCCTGCTATTTTTATAATGCAAAAAGATGAACCAAGTAGTCGCATATCTGTCAATCATCTTAAAGATGAGTTAGATATTTTTATTGGGTAGTTATGTGAGAGATAAGCAGCAAAAAATCTACAGAAAAAAGGAAACTTATTGAAAATACTTTTTACGTAGTTTGCAGCTTAGCTGGCTTCCGAACATTAATATAAAGCCCAACCATGAAGGCATCCTGTATTAAATTTTGAATACATTGTAGTCTATGGTCTCTTAGGTCAGAAAACTGTTTTTATGATTATTAAGAGAAATGTAAACAAATTCAAACTAAGAGCTACGTAGTAATGTAACATTATGTTTCACAAAATTACCTCTAAGATCTTATGTATCACATATTTTGATCCAACATGTGTATTGGTGGCTCACTAATACGCTATTTAAATAAAAATAGTTTGTCCATACTATGACTACTCAAGATCACCTCAAAAATTTCCTCAACCCAATTACACTAATAACTTATGGGCACTTTCCAATTGCGTTTTCAAATCCACCGGTTTCTGTTTCAATAACCAAAATTTCCTTGAAATGACTTTATAGATTAAAGTCAATGTCAATTACAAAATTCCTACTGCCTATTCTTCCTGCAACGAAAAATCATTTAAAACTGTCATTTTTTTTAGTCGCCCCTGTCAAAATAAAAAAAACTTTATTATAATAGTCTATTCTACGTGACCTGTGTAGAATAGTGTAAAAAATTTTTGTATTAGAATTATTCACATTCCCTGTAATGCTATTTCTCAATCTGTGATAAATATTAGGGGATACCATATAAACATGACGATTAGACCGTAAAATGTTCAATAAGGTCTAAAACAATGTCTTATTTATTGTAAACATATAATGCAATCTTTTTATTTTAACAACTTTTGTAAAGGTTATCTTAGAATATAAGGCATTTTTTTGGAGATATTCAAATAAGTAATTTATAATGTGACATCCTGTATAAATCATCGTACGAGCCATAATACCAGCTCGTGGACCTCGGGGTCGGCGCTCAGACTATGCGCTTCATTTCTGTAGGCCCTAGAGTCTTGCAGGCAGCTGGTAAATCTCGTTGACCATCTTACATAAGCTTTTCCTTTCAGGCTGATCATTAATTTATGATTATTTCTGGCTTCATAAAATGTAATCTAGAATTAATTTAAAGTTGTATCATGGTAAATTGTTATATATGTAATTTTAAAACTAGACTTTTTTCAGATTTAAAACATACATAATATTTTGAATGAATTTGGTGTGTCCAAAAGTTTGAAACTATCTAGGTATTCAGGACCATGAGTTTGTCTTTGTATTCAATCTTTTATAATAAATTCAACTTCACAAGTAATATTATAACCAACTGAAAATTCTACAAATGAGATGATGCAACTAAACACAAACATCTTCCTGAGAAAATTGGCGTTTTCCCTTCCTCCTGCTTGTCTTGGTAACAGTTCGCTACCATAGCTACAAGAAAACCAAACGAAATTTGATCGTCGGATTGCGTATGCACGGTAGTTTCTTGATGTCTGGCCGTGAGAATGAAGGAAAACCTCCCTTTTTTCTCATCCTTCAAACCATGTTACTTCACCGAAATACATTTTGTTTTGTGGTGACTTATCAGCCCTGGACAGCACCTTCTTTCTCTACTGCTAAGCACGCAGTCATCCACATAACAATCATATTAATAATCACCGGGCTCAAGACATTCGCAGAAGCACCTCTTCTTACGAATATACATCTCTTTCTTGAAAGATAATTGAAGGAACTTACAGTTCAAATATCTTTATATACCCGTTTCGGAAAAAATAATTGTTTCTAAGATTTCTACATACAAAAGTTATTAATTACATGTACAACAAATCATTAAGACTGTATAGACCGCCGAAAACATTGTAAAAAATAATGGATTTGTCTTTTTAAGGAAATTGTTTGGATGTATAACATTTTCAAATACATACCTATCTTATCAATAAAGAGTACATGTGATTTCTAACTAGGATCTTTATAAGTACTAAAGAGGGAAAAATTCGATAATATACAGTAATCCTAAATTGTATGATCAAAGTATTGATTTAAAAATATTCGATCTTATAATTACCCGAGTAAATAAGTTTGTCTTCGAGCTTATAAACCAGATTCTCAATCAGAATATAATCTTCATGATAATATTAATTGATCTATAAACTTTGCATCTTTGATCTTATCAGAACTATAAAATTTTCTAATTACGGACATGGTCCTTTGTATGATATAAGACAGCATCATATTAATTGCCCGCACAACGTCCCTCCACACCATTTGCGTGCCCCTACGCGGTCTAAGCCTTCACATTATTTGATAAGACCTCCTTTGGTATCCGTACAACTACCTTACTTCCTTTATATGCTCCCTTACAAACAAGGGGAGAATTAGATTCTTTTTATAATGAAAATCCTTCCCCAAATTTTTAACAAGACCCTTACAGCATCTTTCTCATCCTACTCCATGGCCTGCCCACAATTTCTTACAGCATTTTTACAGATCCTTAACAACAACAAATATTTTAGGTATAATTTATTACACCCTGGTGAGAGCCTGATGACAGATAACGGAGTAGTTTTCTGTTCGATTGTAAGATTCAGTTGAAGAGTTATCAAAATATAACTCTAGGGGGTAAATTTATAAAATTAAATCCGTGCATATACATGGAATTTTTTGCAGGTCTTATAACATTACCCAGAATCCACCACACGGAGTAGATATGCTTTGAATTTTATGTATCTATGTTTAGGTGTGCATGTAAAGCTATTTTCGGTAGTGTCTAATATAGTTTATGATATACAGCCATTATTTCTTCTAATGAAATGACCCAGGTGTTATCAACTTTTTCTTTTACATCATAAACAACTTTATCTTACATCGTTCTCTCTATTTTCGAAGAATTCCCCTACTCATTTCGTATAATACACTCAGGATTTTTACATCAAGATAATGCAAATACCATCTGCCGTGAGAAAGTTGAGGCTATTTTAAGTAGAGATCCAATTTATCAAAACATTAACCATGCGACTTACTAGTAGTCATAGAAAACGATAATTGGAAGGAAAATTGTTTTCGATAAAATATAAAAAATAAAAGGCCAAGGTGCTGGTATTCAAAGTTATTCTTGGAATAACAACTCTACTTATAATTTTGTTACGTTTGATAGTTCTAGTTTCAATGTTATGCATTATCAATCTAGTTTTTATTAGTCATGTTCTGTTATAGAATTATTATGATATTTATACATTTTTAGTTTACATAATTACAGCATTTATTTACAAAGTAAATTCGTAAGGAGAAAAACTGGTCATACAGAAATTGATAAATTACATAAAAAAATTTATGTACATATTGTAATTTTTTTTTATTTATTTCAATAATCTCTCAATAATTTGCACTACAGTCAGTTGCATTAAACGTTATTGTTAAAAATCCTATTTTTGTATTAAGTATGCATAAACAAATTAAGCCTATACTCGTGCCTTTATGACCTTTAACGTACTTCAGAAAAAATTCACCTTTATATTTAAACATTAACCTGTAATACACAGAAAGATATTTCGTAATAGGGAATGTTAAAACTTTGGGAACGCCTTAGCTTCGTAAGTTTTTACACTTTAAAGGTGTAAATACTTGAGGCATGCCAATAAGCAGATTTTTAAGAAAAATAATTCCTAATAAATTCTTAAATGTACGCTTTAAAACAAATTCCTGTAGCATTCTTTAGTTAATAAAAAAGTAATCAATAAGTCATTTAAATTTTACAAATAGCGCAAAAGTGTCATCAAGCAATAAAAAAGTGGTGTTATTTTACAACAATAATTTATACATGCACGAGGATAAATCCAATATTTAAGATCACTCCAAATAATTTTTTTCTCCTAATTTTTAAATAAAGTTCCGAAAAGCGGACATTAGCAAATGGATATATAGTGTTAGAAAAAGTATTCTTGAATACAACTTAAATAAATAATTGTTTTTAGGTTCTATTACTACAATAATAGTACATGCAATGTTGATTGGGGTCCCATTCCACAGATAGGGGACTTCCATCGTTCAATAGCCAGGATTCAATCTTTCTTGAAAGTCTTCTTTTTCAACTCCAACATAGCTGTACGGCTTCCGTATTCCAATGTATCCTCTTTTTTTCTTAATAATCACCTTGAATTATTTTTTTAACTTTTTATAACCTTTACGTTTGGTAAATGATGATTTATTAGTTGAAAACTTGTCCGCTAAACTTCTTAACCAAGACCTATTTCTATCATTATTATCCTTAGTTCAAAGTTTCTGATACTAAACATCATTAGTAAATTGGCTTATAGTCTGCTTATGTGACACATTAAAATTTAAAGATTATAGAATTTTTACAATCTTTTACCTTAACCTATTTTTATGTCCACACTGCGTATCATTTTTCAAATCTTTTCCACTCTTCTTGTCATAGCTTGCTCTCTTCATCCTTTCTGCCCCAACTGCTCTGGCCTTTCTCCATGTGGGCTAAAAGCTAAATGATGTTGTCAGTGCCATGCACCGCCTCACATAAGTTTCTTGACGTCACCAGTCATTGGGCTGTACTGAACAATGCGATCATATAGAATCATGCAATAGGCTGATGTGTTGGCAGAAAAATTGTCGTGAGATTCAAATTCTAAGCGCGCATCCACTGGAGCATTTTTCGATGACTTATTTTGCTTGGAGCAGTCGATGACAACTAAAGGTATGTAAGCTATAAAATTATGCGCATTTAACAAAGGAGCTCGATCTTTATCATAATATGAATTCTAAAATTTGGCATACACATCATATAACAATGCAGACTGATATTTTGTTATATCAAAGTTAAGATCACTGTAAGGATAATATCGTGAATTTAAATAAAATTAAACGTTTCTTATATTACAATGATCAAACCTGCTGGCATTAACATTTGTCTGATTCTTGCGATTTGTCTGAAAAGCTGATATAATGTAGCGTGTCGTTTCTAACGGATTAGATGTTTTTACCGTCCAAATGTGTCTTGGTGTTGTGGATAAAAGTGGATATTCATAGAGTTCCCAAGTTCAGAAACTTATGTATATGAACTCATCTTTTTGTAAGTAATTGGGCAGACGAATCTTATGAGAATCTGACATCACCACATAAGGCGTAAGCCGTTCAAGTTTAGATATTTTAATGTTGAAGTCTTCCTAGCTTCTTGTGGCATCAGCGCCCCTTTTCAGTCACTATTACTGTTTGTGTGACTGCATTAAGATCAGTTTTCGATCTTGTAATTATAAGTTATGACTTACATTAGCAACAATCTAGCGAAAGTCTTCAGCCAAACTTAAAATCATACTTGAAGGAATTAAGACATCATAGTAGATTTGATCAGTTATACTAAGTGCACTTGTAATACCAATCCAACCTGCATTTTCACTCGTCACGCTTTGATTAGGGCTAAGTGATGAGTAGTTTTATATGACGGTTGCAAGGTCTAATTTTTACCTTTATCTATCCCAATAGCGTTTATCTCATATCTTTCTTCTTCGAACACATGACCAAAGGTGTTGTTCACAAAGAAAGTATTTATCGTCGATGCCGTATTAACATTTGCTTCAACTAATTTTCCGTGAATGTATAAGGAACTGTGGGATTAAAGCAGACATAGGTCTTCATACTAAATCTATGTACGAATCTCATCACGATTACCATAAGTTGCAGATGTGTATGGTTGATGAGCATGAATCTCAAAGTGCGCGATGGATTGTCAAAGGTGATAGGAGACTAAATGCTTTGAATCTCTTCCATGTTTAATGCAATAAAATAAGAAAATGCAAGTCACTTTTTACCACCGCCTTTTATTTTTAGTCCTAAACTTCTTGAAAAATGGATATTTTGTCGTGTTAGCTGTTTTCTCCGCTGACTTGTTTCCCATTTGATTGATCGATGTTAACTGATCGCTAATATGCATGATGGGCCGCTTATATAGCTTCTATGATTGTATACGATTCCCATCACGTTGCACCAGTTTGGTACCTGGGCCGCAGTACTGATAGCCTGGTATGTTAAGTTCTATCGGTAGAGTATTTATAATCCTATTCAAAACTCCGCGTCCGCTTTTGCAATGTATGATCATTACCCTTTGGATGTTGGATCGCTACTGAGCACTAGAGAACAAGACGGTTGTATTTATAGTTTTAGCAATCCCTATGCACTTCTCAACGCAAATTATATAAGTGCTGTAGTATTTAGTCCGTGGATCAGTTGTGAGCGAACCTTCATACACAGTAGACATGTCGTTCTAAGAGCAATCCGTCCAATTGCAATTTTAAAACTTTGATGATGTTATAAAACAGGACCAAATAGACATGGTGAACTGCTCCCCAACAGTATCCGAGCTGTATTTCGTGGTCCGTCCAATTGTAGCAAAACTAATAGTTTATTAGCTTTAATAGTGTATCCATATAGGCTTATAATTAAAAATGTATATTTATTTTAAAAATATCGCAGTCAGCCGACATTTAAATTTTAAAAGAGCTGTTAACCTATAACTGGTATGAAATATGTTCCATTCAGCGAACACAAAACAGTAATATCTCCTGATGATGCTTTGCCAAGATTCCATCATGATCTGTGATGATATAGCTTGTGTATGACAGGATAATCTTAGAGCCTTTTTTTGCATGGGGAGATACAAAAATGGCACTGTCTCTATCATTGTGAGTCATATGCTATCAGAGTTAACGTTAACCTTTTAGCCATATTTCGTCAAGATGAAGTTAATTTGAGACATGTGTATGGTGATCACGTCGATTCAGATATGCCCTACGCTCAGTTTAAAGATTTGTGCTTTAGCTGCTGAAATGATGATAAGTATGGTTTTGTTGTAATCGACAAAGACAGACACATGAATTATGGCAGTTATAGAAAGGACTTTGACAATTTTGCTAAATTATATAGGACGTATATTGGGTAATCTTTCAATATACCTTCATAGCTTGAAGCGTCAATATGTATGAGCAAGACAAAGACGTACTTTATCAATTTGTAGAGGCAACAGAAGTCGTCAAGAAAAAGTACAGACTATTAAAGTTCGGAAGAGACAAAGTGAAGAAAGTATTAGGTGAAACTTTTGAGCCAATCACTGAGCATCTTAGAAAAATAGTTTGACAAACATAGAAAGAGGGTCGTTTTGTTACCATCAATTGATTTAATCATACTTCTAAGCTACTCATCAAGCAAATAAAGAAAAAAGGAAGATATAGTAATGATGATGATGAAACGATGTTTCAGTCTGCAATCAGTGAAAGTAAAGATGGTGATGAGATGCATGTTTTATCACGAAACAAAACTGTTGGTGATGATAATAGGAATTCATTAGATAGCTCATACTTACAATTTTCCATGTAAATAGAAAATATTCATTAGATTTGGTGTATGGGGTGAGATAAAAAGATGGAATGACAAGCGTGATGATCCACCTATATACTCTGAGAATAATCAAATCTTGATGAATGAGTTAAAGTACCCGACGACTGTTGGATCAATGAAGCTACTCGTGAAGAAACATCCTGATGGATCCTTACATGACACGTGATGATTATAGAAAGTATCTAATGCTTTTGCAAACTTTAAGTGTTCATAGAAAGGGATTCAGCAAAAATAAAGCTAGTTGAACGCACAATGCTGATAAATTCAATAAAATCATCGCCTTTATGTTTGATTTTGTGGCTTATAAAAAAGAAGGATCATTTTTATAACCTCGTTATAAAGTAGTTTAAGAAATTCAGCCAGTAGATTATGTTCACTGGAAAGATCCTAATAAGCTTGTTGACCGTCTACGTTTGCTTATAGCCAAAATATCAGCACAAAGCCCAAGTCACAACAACGAAATCATGTTAATTATTGAGGAGTTTCATCAGACTGGATACATATACTGATGAAGTCAGTATGAAAATAAGCATCGACATGTTCAGACCTAAGATAGGTAAGACTAGAAGCTGTAGTCAAGGTCCTGGTCCTCCTGGCGTTGGGTATAAATCTACAGCTCATGCATAACATGATATACGAAATAAAATACTATGCAATGTTGCTGATACTGTAGAAAATTTTGATGCAGTCAATTAAGTTTACTTTCTAAAAGAGCTCTATAATTTTAGGCAAGTTATACATGACACTTAAAGCCGGAGAAAGAAGCTACAAGATGAGAATAAAGAAGCGTGTCACAAAACGTTCCACATTCACTCATTAGATGTCGCGGAGAATGGATCGTAAGAAAAATCAGTGGTTAAAGAGCTTTAAACGCCAGCTCGTCGCCATTATCTACGTAGAAAGTGTGATATTCAAAGCTTAGATGAGACATGGCCAGCTGATCTTGTAGAGATGATACCTTACGCTTGTAAAAGCAAAGGCTATTAATATATGCCCACAGTGATGGACGTATTTACAAATATGCATTGGCTGTGCCTTTAAAGAGAAAAGCTAGTAAACATGTAACAGCAACCATGCAGTCTGTATTAAAAGAAGATAAAACACCAAAAAAATCTACAGACGGATTGTGGTAAAGATTTATACAATTTCAATTTCCAAAGTCTTATAAACATTATAATATTAACTTGTACTCTACGTACAGCAATCTTAAGGCATCTGTATGTTAGCGGTTAAATCGTACCTCAAAGAACTTATTGTAAAAGAAATTTAGTCTGCAAGGCAATTGCAAGTGGATTGATATTGTACCAAAGTTAGTGGAATTATACAATAATCGAAAGCATCTAGCGATTAAAATGAAGCCAATAGGTGTTATTGCTGAGAATGAGATAGAAGTGTTACAGAAATTTCAGAACATGGGAGATCACAGTAACCCTTAATTCATAGTCGGAGACAAAGTGCTTGTAAGAAACGCGGAACAGGCATTTGAAAAATGTTAAACACCTAACTGGTCAACAGAGATATTTACAATAACAAGTGCGGCTGCAACAAATGTAGTGACATATTACCTGAAAGATCTTCAGAATCAATTGATTTTCGGAGTTTTATATCAGCAGAAACTGCATAAAACCAATCATCTCTATACTTATCTTGTGAAAAAGGTCACTTGATGACGTGGAAAAAAAGTTTTTGTCAAGTAGTTGGGCTTTGACAACACTGATAACATTTGGATTGTAAACGAATACTTATGATTTATCAAAAAAAAAAAAAAAATTGGTTTTTTTATTTCCCCATCATATGTAAAACTATTTACAGTAATCAGTTAAATTCTCTGGAAGAAATAGTAAATCTCTGTGTTTATCGTGAAGCGTCTCTGGATACTTCAGGTCCACTTCGAGGATATAGCTCTTTTTACTATTATTGGACAAGTTGTGAAAATCCTGTGGCAATTGATTGATGTTATTGAGCCACATAAAGCCGCCATAGGCTAGAGATAGGCACTTAGAACACTGCTGATTTTGATTTTGCACATTGACACATGCCTAGTTATCTTTGACGAATTTCGGTAGATCAATTCAGGAGCTACCTATCAACTGATTGTACTTGTATACATTTACCTCGAGATTAAGAACAGCATATAGTGACCAGCCAGAGTCTCGCTCCTCAATCTCCTCCATATCTCTGGTTGTAGGTTGACTAACATTTGAATCTAGCCACTTCGTTAGTTCGCGGCAGTTTTGGTATTAAAGTACTTGATTTCAATGACGTCCTCATCATTTTTCTCCATGGCATATTCTGCTGGAAGTACTGTATTAACTTTCAACAAAGAGGGCGCTTGAATAATATGTCGAATGTTTGTGGTAAGCTGCTGCTCAGCGTCCTCGAGAGATTTTCCCGGATCTTTGAGGGAGTAGTGGTTGATGATGATAGCGCTCTTGATGCAATTATTAAAAGCATTTTCGACTTCAACCTAACTGTGCTCAGATAATGCAGTTGTTGAAGGATTGTCATCTGCAGAGCCTTCTTGCCGTCCACTAAATTCGTTTGGTAATGAATTCTCATCGGACACCAGTGACGCAGCACTTTCATCCATTGTATAACTTTTACCTATTACTGATGAAGCAGGGCCTGCGATTCCTTGATCTTGATGAACACTTGCCACTTGATAATCACTCAAATGTTGCGAAATAGTCCGTATAAGATTCAAGGATGCTTGCAACTTTTGCTTGTCTTGCGAGGAGAGTTTCACGGATCTTCTGTAAATAAGACCAGCTTCAAGAGCAACACCACTAATGTCCATCCACCTTTGCACATTGCTCGAATCAGCTTCACTACTCAGTACAGGTGAATCTTCCCTCCACAGAAAATGTGCCGTATCTTTATAACAATTGCGCAGACACCATTTCGACACAAAGATTTATACACACACTTAACCTTCAATACGTTCAGTCTTTTACACACACGATAGACAAAGCCTGTTCGGTCTAGGCTTGTGACTTGAAAGTTTCTACAAGAGAACACTCTCAAACTATTTCTATTCGGTCCAGTGTTGCTTGACCTATTGTGTTTAGAGTACCAACTGTACAGACACGGCCAAATATAATAGTATCAACCACCATAATAACTCGTTATTCGGCGGCTCGAGACACCCTGATTGGCTACCGCAGCTAGTCATTACAAAATTGTGGGGTCAAGCGTTTCTTTTTTTGGCCATACAGTAAGGGTATATGCATATCCTACCCCCTCCCCCCTTTCCACTTATTTCGGCCGCTAGATGTGCTCTGATTGGCTACCACAGGTAGTCGTCCCGCACTGTGATTAGTCAACACATATGCGCTGGTGATGGAAATGAGGATAATGGGTATAATATCTGCTGCACAAAGCTGTAGAGGTCAGATGGTGCTTGGACCGAATTGGACTGGGCTGCTGTGGACCAACCCGCTTGCCATTATAAAAAGTACGTTGTTGATGTACAAAGGTTCAAGGCTGATAAGTTTATTTTCAAGAAGGTGGCAATTATCTCCGTAAAAGAGGATACCATACTGTCGGTATTCCTCTTTAAACAACCGTACCCTTTGAAAAAATTGTCATATAAAATGAGACATGGGAGCTAGTGGCTGGAAAAAAAGCATTACTATTGGATCTGGTGTTCAGGGAAAATTCCTTATAATTGCCTAAGGAGAGCCCTACGATCCATCATCAGCGACATTGATATTATATTTGTCAAAGGAAAAAGTATATCAAAAGGGTTACAGAGAGTTTTAAACATGACATATGTTCATATTTTTTGGTCTTAAATATACTAATTCATGGAGAACATAATTAAATTTATTTTCTAGTTATATCATCAATATTGAGAGCTTGGGATGCTCATCGCTGGAGACACTTCCTAAGGACATGTATATGTGCACGAATCATTCAGTGTATTTAAATTTATGTTGTGTGCAGTAGCAAATGCATGAGCCATGAAAAAATGGCTACAAAAGAGTAATAAGAAAAATTCTTGTTACCATTTTATAGAGTATTGTTTACAACATAGAATACACACAATTAAAGAAAAATTACATGCACTAATTAATTTTTCCAGACGTAAATTATGATTAATTTCAAATCAATTTATGTAACAGATAGATTCATTTTACGAATTGTTAAGTAACTAAACATTTTCTACAAATTTATCATAACTAACATTTCTATAAAAAATAGTACATTACGCACCAAAGGAGGAAAAGTAAAGAATGCTCTAGATCACACGTGCATTGCTACCCGAGGCGAAGCCAAGGGTGGCAAACGTGTGATCTGAGCATTCTTTACTTCCTCCCGTGGTGTGTATACCATTTTTTATCAATCCTGCGCCGGGGAAAGAAATTTTTTTCCCGCGAAGCGGGAGAAAAGTTCCTATTTCTGTCGCGGTATGGTGAAAAATTTTTCTTAATCGTAAAATAAATATAGATGCATTTTGGTCGTCGCAAGGTATGAACAAAAAAATATTCCGTATAAGCAAAGCACAGACTTACACAATAGTTATGCACTAGATATCCAAACAGAAATATACTAGTCCACACAAGTACAGGCATGTACTTGTTCGAATGTGCCCAATCATGCACAGGTACGTAAGCACGTGCACGAATGCGCATACAAGAACATGATTACTCTCGTATCCGCACCTATTTGTTTGTTGTAGCTGCACTGAGCCAATCAGCAATCCACTGTCCATGAACCGCTAAATTAACGTTTAAATTTTATGGTTTATGATGAAAAATTTTTATTTAAAAAAAATATTGAATCAAAGAATATATGAAATTAAAAAAAACCGAATGAAAAAATTATAAATATGAAATTTAAATATTTTTTACAAAAAATTTTAAAATACTAATGCAATATATTTCAATAGAAAAAAAAATCAAATCAAGTCCTTAGTGGCTCAATTTATTTGATTTCGCTACCCTACGCTCTTAAACGAATCATCCTACCGATTGAACCACTGAGGACTTGTTACATGCTGGATATTTTTGAACCTTATGAAGAGTTTTGGTCATGACAAATTGTATTGAATACTATGTGGCGCTGACCTCTCCCCCCCTACATACATACACATACAAGCACATGCTTTTTTTCTCGCGCTCACACGTTCAGACGCGTATATGTACACACATGCAGATATAGGTATGCATTTATGTTAAAAAATATATATGAACATACGTCTGGACGCGTGCAAAATAAGTACTATTTGTACCATCAAATATTGTATATTTTATTTTCGATGGATTAACAACTATTGCAGTGAGTTCCTAAATTATCATTTATAAACATTAATTATTATATTATCAATGATCTAGGACTTTTTTAATGATTTATTAATGATAGCAATGAGTTTCCCTCTTTTTCATAGGAATTTATGTACAAATGCTATGAAGTGCACAAACAAATTCTCAGGTATAACTTTGTCATTTAAAATCTTTTAACTATCTCACACTTTTTTGTTTTCCTTATATTTATAGAAATACTTAAATTCATAATACTTGTGCAAGTAAAAGCTGTGGCGATAACAATATAAGTTCAATCAAATGTATAAGTATAATGAACAGATATTAAAAATTTTCATTGTTTAAAAAAAGAAATTAATATGGGAGGTATTTAAAATGATTCTTAATTTTTCTAAAAAATTATTATTTTTATTCGAATGATTGGAAAATGCGTACAGAAAAGGAGAAACATATAGATAAGTTTTTGAATCTAGCGCAAAAGGTGGCTATAACTATTTAATTTGGTTCACTCTCGCTACTGAGCGATAGATGGCGTATTAAATCTACAAGTGATATGGCATAGTTCACATGATATGGTGCACTGGCTATCTATGCTTCAAACTATCCCCCTCGCTCACATTTTTTACGCATTTATGCAACTATGAGCTTGCCCAACGCATCCACAGTGTTCGTTGACGTTAAGGAATTAAATTCCTCCACGAGGTCATTAGTAATTTTTGATGCTGTGACTGTCAATAACCCTCTTACACCAACAATTACTAGCAATCTCGGTGAGGAGTCTAATTCCCCCAGATTCTCGCCAATGTTGCCGTCAGAAATGGTGCGTCTACAGTCGATGCTACCAAGTCTGCCGTTCACATTGTCATGGCAACCATCTAAGGTGTCATATACATGGACACCCTTCCCTGAGTCTTGTGTATTAGAGAGTGGTTGGTGGAAACCAAATAGGAGAATCTCTTTGGAGACCCTCTAACGCGGAAGTGCGAGTATGGTATCTTACCGACACCACCACCACCTCCACCACCCATGTTAAACTTAGCCTCCTCGCCAACCTGTAGTGGTGATCAACTTGGTTACTCCTGAGAGTAACCAAGGAAGATCACACCATGAGTCATGTAAGGAGTGCGAATAGAGGAGGAAGGGAAAAGGTGTACCAAGGCATCTTTTTCCCAAGTAAGTCGCCCCCCCCCCTTCCCCCGGAACAGTCAGTCCTATTCAGGGCCACAAATAAATTAGAACAATTTTTATTTGCAGGCTTAACAAAAATAAATAAAAATTTTAGTTAAAATATAATGAAGAAATAGAACAAAAAAAATAGAATTGTTGAAAAAATAAAATAAAATAAAAATAAGGCTCGTGCCATAGCACAAGGTGAGCTAAAAACCTTATGAGGCTCGTGCATTAGCACGACGTGAGACAGAAATATATCCTGCAATAGCACGAGGTGAGCCAAAAACCCTATGAGGCTCATGCACTAGCACGAGGTGAGAGTGAAATCTATCCTGCAATAGCACGAGGTGAGCAAGAACCCTTATAGCTTATCTACTTACCTGTGTTCTTATCTTATATGTGTGTCCCAATATTAGATTAATTTAAAACTTTTGTACTAACTTAATCGTCAATTTATCATCTAAAAATATCAAACTGCTTTCAACACTCGATTACGCTAGCGGAATTAATAATTTTTATATGTATGCATGTGTATGTTTGTTTGGGTGTGTGTGTTTCCATTTATACCCCTTTCACACACGTGTACGCAATACACATCATACCAAGCAAGTTTTATTTCTGTCAAATAGCATACTTGCTTCCTGTATAATAGAGCTTGGAGTGCAAAGAAAGTTAAAGGGGGTGAATACGACATAGAAAAGGGGAATCATTTTGTCCTTAATCCATTGCTAGGTCTCGTCAGTGTAGCATGCTAGCAATTTCAGCAGATAAAATAGGGGCGCTTTAACTTTACGTATACGCTATTATTGTTAAGTAATATTTTGGAAAAAAGTTCGTAGATAAGTTACCTGTATTTACAATCGAAAGATTCTATCCTACCCCGCAAGCCGAAATAAAAAAAAAAACTAAAAAAAATGTATGCTTGATATTCATAATTTTATAACTATACTAAGTTATAATAATGATGCAATACATTTAGCATTGTATATAAGCATAGGATTAAGTTATAGTAAACATTCATTCTCAATATGAAAATTGTAAGACAGATTCAATATATTACTTCAAATACTCTTAAATTCAATCAAAAGCATTCAATTAAAATACGATTAATTGCACAAGTGTAATATTTAATAATCGACTTGGCGGAGATTATGTTAATGGTAAGCTAATTATTTAATGACACAACCTGTAGAAACTTTAATTAGAGTAATGAATGAATTACGATGGCAAAAAATTATATAATCTGCATCAAACTGATAGTATCAAGAAACTGTCTAACTATAAGACATTTTATTTTTTTAAAAAAGGTCAACAGATAAAAGCATACATGCACCTTTAGTGGCTAAAAAGTGTCATCATTGTTTTCTGCGTGGGATTACTAACAAATTTTAATATTTTGCGCACCCGAAAGATTTACCACACAATTATTTTCAAAAAGATTATTTTAATTGATTGTTCTTTTTTGTTGGTCATATGGTTTTTCTATTACTGCTTTTACTAAGTGATTTAGGGTGATGGGAAAATTATTTTTTTAAAAGTCCAAATAAAAGGAAAATGTTACTTTATACAATATGACACATATACAGATGATTTTTCAGACCAAACACAAAAAAATTTAGTCCCATATTACGTGTACGAAGTTCCAAACTAAAATTTTTTAGACACTTTTACATATTTATGATAATAATCATTTAAACTATTTTAAAAATGACCAGAAAATAATAATATTTAAATTAAATTGCGATATATCACATGCAAGAGATAAAACTTCCTCCAATCATTTACAAAATTATTAAAACGAAAAAAAATTGGAAATAATTTTTTATTACTATTCACATATATTTAAAGTCCTAGATATGCAACGAATTGTCAAGAAGATAACGAGAATATGGTTTGATGCAAAGCTAAGCTTAGCTTTAAATGACACAACTTGAAATAATCTTATTAGAAAAGTTTTAGCTTATGTTTACACGACTGATCTTTATAATTAATGTATAATGCACGCAAGGCAATGACAATAAATCCTAACACAAAATAACAAAATTCGAGATTAGGGATGAAAATGCATGCGCTAAAATGATCCTTATTAGTATAAAAACATGAAAATTAGTGAAAAATAACATTTGTCATATACTTTATAACAGACGAAATCTATGTTTAAAGAATCGGAATAATATACAACATGACAGGAAAATAAATACATAGACGGTAAAAAAGGAATAACACTTTTGATTATCATGCATACAACACAAGAAATAAAGAGTACTTTAGAGTAGATAATAATGCTCTGGGTATCTCTTTCAAATATTCTTGTTAATAGAGTAATAGTGCCATGTAAATGCTTAATATTTTGCGTTAGTACAAGTAATAAAAGTCATGTACATGTACGTGTATATATATATGTATACATACATATGTATATATACATATAACATTTATATCATACTCGAGACCCTTAAAAGAAGTCATTAAAAGGAGTTAGTAAAAAAAATGAAAACCGAGACATTCTTGTGTATTTCGACAATTCTTGGTACGCATTGATAGTATACCTAAAGTCTAATAGCAAAAGTTTGTAGATTCTATTTATTTCCTAAAAAAGTGAAGTAAATAAGGTTTTTCGCTTTACAAATTGTTTTTGAATTTTCATACAAATATTACCTTATGAACTTGTAGATATAGTAAATTTGTACAAAATGGGACCAGGTTAATTTTTATCTCATTATTTTAAGTTGAACAAAATGTAAAAAGTGCTTACAGTTATCATTTATACAATAATTTTTTTTAAAACGATTTGGAATCGGGATGTCCCAGAGTTTTATAGACTGCAGGCTTAAACATGTAGTATTACTTATGTTTATGGATATTTTTAATTGCGTAAGTATTTCAAAAAACTATTTGATTATCATAAACGCACTTTTTTGCAATTTCATTCCAAGAGCTATGGGATGTCATAGCGTAACTTGCTGGGGCTAATTTTTTTCATTCAAAGTTTTACTTTTAGCTTGTGCTTATGAAATATTTATTATCTCAATCTGCACTTTGCCAAATACATTGATGTAAAGCACTTATTTGCAAAATAAATAAAAGTATAAATTTAAATGGAATCAATAGAGAATTTTTTTTTCTAGGAAGGCAAAGCTTTCCCCTGAATTTTTCAAAAAAGGGTGATATACAACCCACAGCACCAAAATTTTTTTTTTTATAAATATTACTAATGCTTTGTTTTACAACCTAAGAGACTTAGATTTGTACTGATCCTGGATAAAAAGCTAAATTATTGTTAAAAAAATGCAAAATATCGTTTAAGCAGCATATATGCTTTTATAACCAATGTTGACATCATCGGTAATATTGTCGGAAAAGTAGAGATTACTGGGGTGTGCTAAAAAAACGATTAATATTTCGGGTTTCTGGTCTCGTATGAAAAGCAATAATCAACAAATTTTGGATAATTTGACAAGATGAAACAAAGCAAAGCATAAAATTTGCAATAAATAATAGTTTCGTGTTATTACATTGAACCTATACCTCCGTCATCAATTTTTGCTATTGTCTTCGTCTCGTTATCATAGTTTTTATCACGTTTTTGATGAAATGTATACTGTTGCGTATGCGTTAAGTACTGGCACTTATTACATAAAAAAATTTGATAAATTAAACTAAATATGATACATGATCCATGGACAAGAGTTTTGCCTACTCGTTACAGTGCCTACAAAAGTTTTTCCAATTCTTTTAAGGAGAAGCATTTTCTACATACATTATGGATAAGTAAATACATAAATATCAACCTATAGGATTTTTTTAACATGATGAAATAATAAAATAAACAATTTCAAACCATCTGCTTTGACATATAAGTTACAAAATTTTAATCACGTTATTCAATGTTTCCAAAAATTATAGTGTAATGCAACTACTATGCATGTTTTTTCGTCTCGCTAGGGGAGATGTGCTCACTATAAAGGAGTCAGACATTACTGAATCATTTTCTTTACTGTCACCTTCATGATATTTTCGATACTTTTTATTAATAATCACAATTGCACCACATACCGGGTAGATATGGTCATACTTACTGTCTTCTAACCCTGTAGAGTTACTTGGAATGTTGACAATTATCGGTTCAACATTGGAACAATAAGATTTTCGACAAGTGTGGCAGTGACTGGTATAGAACAAGCCATGCTCTCTGGAGCAATACTGATCTAATTTACAACCTTTCCCGCAGTTAAAACCTATTGGTTGCAAAGCGTCATTAGGTATCTTGGAGAGTCAGATTCTTTGGGCTGAATATCATTGTAGTTTATCCATCTCCAAATTGTTGTATTAGTTTCTTGTACTTGATTGTATATTCTACAGGAATATTTTTGCATTTCGGCTTTAGTTGGTGTCACTTCCTCTAATTTAAACGATTTCGTCGCAGCGCCTATTTAATAAATTAGTATCTCAGCTTATTTAATTGCAACACATCTTTTCTAAAACATACGTGGCTACAATTGGTTTTGTGCCACATTAATCGATTTTTTCGGCATTGGTATTAATATCGTTTTATCGTTCAATACAGCGATGAGATTCTTTATTGCCTCTTAATGAAAAAAAACTCTTTTTTTCCCAAATAAAAAAGCAGAAAGTTTATTTTTTACCAGAAAATGCACAAAGAAAGCATATAACTCTTATATGATCTATGCCTTTTACGATAACTGCACTGTAGACTTTTTTTTCAGTGACCTAGCTATAACAAGCAAATTCAATGATTTTTGTATGCAAATTAGGACCACAGTATCAGTAAATCTGTTCAGTGAGTCTTCTTTCACAAATATATTACTTGTACAGGTTTTTATAAATTATATTGCTGTAGAAATAAGTAGTATATCTGCGTCCTCTTTAGATGTTTTTGTAGAAAAGCTATAAGTTTGTAGGTGGCTCAGTGGCTCAGTGGCAGAGCGGTTGCCATCCACCTGGAAGGCTTGGGATCGATTTTTGGCTCCGTCTACTCGCGGGACAACTGTGTGGTTTTTTCTCCACATTTCTTATCATCAATGTGGTAGCTTCTGGGTGGTAGCCCTTCGGTGGAAGATCACGCCATCGAAGCCAGTCATGAATACAGTGCCAAATTGAACACATTGGAAAACAAACATTATGGTGGCATAATGGAGTCCATAAGGTACCCTAAGCACTGTAAAGAACAAAATAAGAACAAGATTAGTTTTTAGTTCGGCATAAAGCATTTTCATAAGCTTACTTTTATTTTGTATGTTAATAAAGAATTGTCTTTGAAGATAAGAAAATTCTTTCGATTAAATCAAATAATATGGACATCCTTTCATTTCCGAATCAACGCTAGCGTTTTTTTTTACTGCTATGGATTTTATCAGAATACTGGCTAAATATAATATAGATGGTATTACTATGTACGTGAACGATACATTCTACGGACTTTTTATTAATAATAAGGACCGTATCGCTTACCATCCATAATACCTGTTGCAGCAAAAACCCACCAATTTCTATGTATATACATATATATATATATATATATATATATATATGTTATTATGGTCGCGGTTCCTTAAAAGAGGGTGCTTGTATGATATCTAAATTATTTTGGAAAGGCATATTATTTTGTTTTGCGAATATATTTTTCATCAAATATGATAAAGGTATAAGAATAGAGCCTGTAAGTAATGCCTCATAATGTCCTACGTTCTGAGATGGATTGCTGCACGCAGAGGCCCTCATCATCTCGCTGTAACCAAATATTTTCATACACACACATACACACACACACACACACACACACACACACAACACACACACACCCACACGCAGACGCACACGCACACCCACACGCACACGCACATGCATGCACCTGTATGATACATATAGTCCAGCTTTAGTCATATATGTAGACATTCATTTAGAGAGGGATAAAAAGGGACTCTGCGCGCAGCGATCCCTCTAACCCAGTCTGACACAGCAAAGCATTGGGTTAAAAGGGAGTCACGTGCTCTATTTATACATCTTTATGTCATGCATAGAGACCGCATATAGTAATCATTATATGGTATACACGAATAAAAAGAATAACCATTATTACAAATAACATCTTTTTTCCATTGAAATTTTACATCTGTAAAATGACTTTGGATACAAAAAATTTTCCACCTTTTTATCCCTGTAAAAATTTATAGTAATATCTCCGTAAACTCTTACTAAGATGGATTATATTATTTTTAGTCACAGGAAACATATTGTAGCGCTGGAAGAAATTGCTTTGCAGATTGAGTTGCAAGACATTTCCGATATTCTTATTTTACCTACATCCACATGTAGATTTAAACCACAGGTTGCAAAAATGTGTTATTTTATCGCACACTTGAATCATTGTTACTGATAAAAAGATTCCCTTTATTAAAACACTATTAGACTTACTTTGACCATGCACTACATCGATATTTATTTGGCAACTCAACGTTTTTTCTATGGCCATGTCAGAAAAATTCCAGATCAGTACCCATCAGTTCTGCAAATTGTAAAAAATCCACACGAACTACATTTTTCATGTTCTTTTCTCTTTATAATAGTTTTTAATCGATGCATTCCTTGGAGATACAGGTAAGATGCTTTACGTATAAATCATGGATAGTAGCATATTAAAAGAGAGACATTCTTTGAAAGGTATTTGCTTGCAGAAGGTATTTACACATATCTAATAGTTTTATATACTGTTTACATAACTCTAACATTGATAACTTTTTTAAATGTGGTACAGCATTGTAGCAATCACTTTGATGGAGCACAATCGCTCACTATTGATTAACTTGTTTGTATTAGCAGTGCTATCATCAATTAAAAAATATCTATAAAGGTCTCATCTAATTTTGAAAAACCTATATAGGGCATTAGAATCATTAGCAAAGCAGTGTGTACTGAAAAATGACCGATTACCACTTTTGCGGAAGCATTACCTGATATAGTCGTTTCAGCTAACTTATCTGCATATATCATTAGAAACATTTTATACGGTCGACTATTGTTCATAATACAGTTAATGCAGCATAGATCGGATATGGCAGTGTAGGAATCACCCAAAAAAAGTATGGAGAGTCTCAAATTACGCTGTTTTGTTGCTTTTCCCGTGAATGCTATGATTTTCTAAACATTTATGTGTACGGGTGGATCAATCCTTCCAAATATATGCAGGTATTTTTAAAACCCACTGCTTATTGGCTTACAGTAGCGTAGTAATAATTGTTTCATGTTTTATAGGTGGTACTTTTACAAAAGGTGTAGGAATAATTTTCGATACTAAGAACTGTGTAATCATCAAGAGCAGCTTCATAAAACCATTACAGACTGAAGAGTTACAGGGCTCACGTAAATTGTTCAAGAAAAACGTGAAGTATAGATTACCCATAATAAATTTTTGGAACAATATTCCTTGTTCATTAGAAACTTTAGTACTTTGTGTTTTAGTTTCACTTATTTTTTTTGTATGTATAAGGTAACAGAAAGAAACCCAAATTTAACGGTATACTTAGCTGTTATTATAGTTTTTAGTGTTTTTTTATCATGTTTTCTGTCACAGCCGAAGATAAAGTAGCGAACATAATACCACCTGTATAATGGAAAGTATTTCTTTCAGCATATGTCACAGTATTAGGATCTACGTTATCGAAGACTTCTGTAATGTACGATCCAATAAATTATTAATGATGTGGGTCATCCACATCTGATGAGTTGAAACGCGAAGCTCCTGCATACGGTGCGCATACAAAATGCAATATAAAAACGATAAATTTCTCACATGCATGTTTGTAAATGCATGTAAGCCAATAGACCCAAGTACCGGTGTACTATTGTCCTCGGGCCTCGATAGATTCAATAATACTTATTTGAGAGCCGAAGAGGAGACGCACGAAAATAGAAAATACTAAAGAGTTCAAGGGCAACTATCAATATGCGTTACTACATCTAAATAAAATATTTTATTATTTTAGGGATTGCACGCAGAGAGTTGTGACTGTTTTTTTTCCCTTACTCAACATCCGATTATTTTCTCTTTTAACCTTTAAGTGAGTAAAATTGATATTAGAACATTTTCATAGCACTTTGTAGGCGGTCAGGCACGAACCTAGAAAACAGATTTTCCGCCTACATTGTACTTTTAATAAACGACAATTAATTAGAGTTTTCAATAAAAAACCACGTATCAACGTAAAATGTAACATAAGATTAAAGAAATGCGTGTAAATATATAGTAGACCTGCTTTGCATTCAATGTGTACAAGTCTGCATATTCATGCTTAGCCATTTTCTTAAGTGTAAAATATAATGATTATCACATTGCTATGTATGCATGTCCATGTCAAGCCATTTTTATAAAATATTACATTGCCATTATTTTTTAAAAGAATGATAATAAAAGTATGTTATTTTATATCATTCAAAATTTCTCCTATACTTTATTTTCCATTACCAAACAATTTTCAAAATCCTTCTGCATGAATATACACTTGAAACCGTCACATCTTTATGATGTGAGAAAGAGTTAGCCGTAATAAAATAGTGGCGCTTATAAGTACAAACCTAATCGATCAGAACTTTAAACTGGCGACTTTTAATAGTCATAGTAGAATAAATAGTTGTAAATAGGGTTTTTATACAAGATTAAGGATAATATAGCTGCAGTGTTGGTATTTAAAGTTGAATTAAAAATAAGTACCTTATTTAGGACTATTTTACCTGTGATAATTTTGGACTGATGTGATAGTCAAATATGTTTTCTATTTAAAGTCATATTTGGTTACATAATTTCTCATAAATCTGTAGATTTATAACCAACATAACAATAGCATCTGTTTTGTGATATGGTGATTGAACATTTATCTTACCGTTATTATACATGATGTATGTACATTATGTAATTATAAGGCTTGCTAAATTTTATTTGTCGTTGACAAACGGCTAAGATGGATATTCGAGCAAGTTAGTGGTATGTTTTGTACCGACCAAACTGTCTGTATAGGTAGTGGCACGGAGGAATATGTTTATGGCCTTCTCTTCGTACTAAACACCCGTATTGCATCATATAACAAGCATCAACCAATAGTTCTTAGCAATTATTGGAAATCTCTTAATAAATAAGAACCTTATACTTAAATAATAACACGCACATAGTACGATACTGCGAATCGTAAGTAACAATAGAAAAAATCATTCCGAGTTTGGCTCAAACACACAATTTTCTCTTAACCGAACAGTTGCTAATCAAACTATTCCATCCAAAGTTCAAAATTATATATATATATATATACTAGCGAGGCCCCGACCCCGCGTGCTCCCCGCGCCAAACCCTATATTTAAATATTTTCGTTCTTATATCTAAATAATAAACACAGGAAAAAATTTCATGCACATATAAGTTATTTCTGCGTATGTAGGTGTAAGGATGGAGGAACACGAAAGGATGGTCAGGAAAGGTGACTGACTCCACATGGGTAATGGATATGCATATTCAGAAGTGTTATTGTAAATTTAGCTTTGATAAACCAATGATTCTGGACAGGGAAAAAAAATAGATTTAAACGTGAGCTTTCTGAAATGTTGAATATTAGTGTTTGTGATAAGGTTGATAACAGAAGGACTAACATTCGCAATCCTAATTTTGTGTACAAACAATTCTTATTAGATATTAAACGAAGAATAGTTAAAAAGTAAGATTTGATAGATCTCAGAACTGTCAGAACATTCATGGGTATATCACATTTTTGATGGGTGCGTATCATCCTTGTTTGTACCACCAGGTATGAATTGTATAGATAGTGTGTACGTCCGCCTACATTATGGTTGTATACTTATAACTAATATTAGAATAGTAGAGGTTTTCTATCATCACATTCTTTATGAAAGTCCGTCCTTCTACACGCTCCATTTTTGTTCGTTTTTATTATCATGATACGAACTTTGCTTGTAACATTTTTAAACTTCATACAGGATTTATGCAATGTATATAATTGAGTAGTTGGTACCCGTATGGCTATTGTGCGTGCTTGCAAGCGTATGGTCAACATACTCGTTATACATTAGGAAACTTTTGTCAGATAAGATAATAATTTGTACATACTTGTATTATTATTACAGTTAGTATCCTTGATAAGGGTGCGACTGAGGCACCGAAATATCGGACTATGATCCATTTGTAGTTAATGCTAAAATAAAAAGTCATGCTCTTATATAGCATTATTTTATTGGATTGCTTAATTTCGACTTTTGAGCAAGTGTTGGAAGTTTTAAGTTTAGAAACGATGAAATAATTGTTGTCGAAATAAAGTCTGCCCAACTAAAAATAAAAATAAAATCCTGTGGACAACTTAATGTACGTACCTTACAATAAATTTTTGTTGATGTAATGTGAGTATTATCTAAATATTGATTATTGCGCTTTAATACAAAGTATAAAATAAAATTATGACTTTATCAGCAAATGAAGTTGAAAAGCATATCCTATCTATGAATTTTGGATGTCATCGATTTATTCGATCTGTGATTAATTGATTAAGCAGACTGAGTAATGCATATTATTGGCTGCGGTGAGATGAGAGCGGCAAATACAAACATCAAATGTGAAAAAATCAAAATTTAATTGAATTTTAAGTTTTAAAAATTAATTTTATGTTCTAAAGAAATATTTCATACAGTTACAATTAATACAAGTTTTTCTAACAATAAAAATTGATGTTTATCGATTTATTCGTTCTGTTACTACCTGTAAATTTTGATTGTCATCGATTTATTCGTTCTGTGATTCGCTGAGATCTGTCAAGGGCACGTAAATTTGAAAATGAGATTTAAAAAACAGTAGCTCACTTTTTGCGTTATGTGCTTCGTCGAGATCGGTCAAGGGCACGTAGATTTAAAAATGAGATTAAAAAAATAGTAGTTAACGTTTTGCGTGGAATAATAATCGTATTGATGTATCTAATTTTTGTCTTACAAAATCAAGAAATTAAATATTTTCTATTTAGGTACTGTAAGGGGTTGGCGCGCGAAGCGCGCAGGGGCGGAGCCGCTAGTATTATAATGAGAGAAAGTAATTAGTGTGGCTGATACGCGTATGAGTGCAAGTATGAGTTGTGTTTGTATGTGGCTTGATCGCTAGCATGCTACACTGAAGAGTCCCAGCAAGCAGCCGAGGACAAAAAGATTTCCTTCCTTGTTTCCTATTTTCTATCATTATACATTTCGCGCATCATAATTGAGATGCCAAGTATGAATTTTAACAGAGGTCTGACTTACTTAGTTTAAAGGAAAAGCGTGTGCATGTATGATTGCAATGAACTTTACCCACACACAAGCTTAAAATAATCATGTTCGTTAAAATCAAGTTATCTTTAAATGTTCTACATATTTGAATAAAAACATTAGTGATCGAGTTAAAGAAATTTTTTATAAATAAACATTGATTATGGAAGACATGTAGGTCTAATAAGAGGAGGTTGGAGATTACAACAAATTTTTATTTGTGGTATAAGTCACAAGGTGGTTTATTAGCAACTAACCTTAAAAAACCCAACAAAATAACGGGGATATTAAATGAAATTCACGTCACATTTTGGGAGGGCAGAATAGTATGAAAAGGACATTTATTCTTAAATTATAACGTATAAATAAACCGATTTTATCCCTATTTAGTGAAAGTGTTTAGTGGGCCTGCAGGAGGTGCAGTGGTGATACTACGCAAACGTAAAAAGTGTTAAGTGGGGGGGATTGAAAATTTCGCACTGTATCATTAACAAATAAATTATATACACTTGACCTTATAATCATTGGGGTTGCAGAGAAATTTGGGTCACGGTTGATATTAGAAGGATAGGGAAGAGGGTATAGACAAATCCACTAAACAATCTATATATTATGAAAAGATATATGTATATATATGCTAATGAAACATAATCAATAAAAGGGCTCCTTATCACTGTACAAGATCTATATTACTAGTAGAGTCGTTCTGCTAAATGCTAAATTAATTAGATAATTAAGCCTCACAAGTACGTATATTTTTCTGTAATATATAGAAATATTATTGAATCTAGCGATACAGTCTCTAATCTGCAGCCGTTAGACCCTTAAAACTCTCCTGAAACCCTCGCTAAATATAAAGAAAAATTCGTTGAGTTTTTCCGTGATGTTTATTGTACAACAAAATTCTACTTCTCCGAATTATTTAGCTACTTTATTATTGTATTCGTTATCCTAAATATATATATAAATATGAATATATATTTCAATATCATGTATTTGTCTTGTTCCAGGTCAAGTACACTGATGGAAATTTCGACGTCTCGGACGTCAATCTTTGTGTTGCCCGCAGAGCTTAGTAGTATTAGGACGCACAGTGTACAAATTGTACATCTTGAATCTTTAAACTATTGAGCCTCTTTCCCTCGAAAATATTTGGCGCTGCAAGATCAACAATAAATGCGTAGATGGTCGACGTTGGTAGTTCAGATCTTCTAACAAGGACCCTTCGAAGCTTGAATATACGTAGCTCTGGAGGGTCAAAAGTCAGGATCTCTGGACTAAAAACGTTATTCATCAACGCAATAATCGTTAAGTTTACAGCACCTTATATTTTTCAAAGAGAGGTCTTCGATGTGTCAAAGCTTTTAGACTAACAGCTTGTACACCGTGCGCCTCAATACAATAAGACTTTGCAGCCACATAAAGATGGACGTCCCAAACGTCCAAATTTTTTTAGTAGGCTTGCTATACTCTCCTCTCCCCAACTTTGCTCTTACTTCCCGGTAAATAACGTAGGTTTTCTTTCGTTTCATTGTGAAATTTCATAAAATAATTTGGGCTGGCTTCTCAAGCTTTTCTTTACCTTTCCACTCCTTCCTAACTCCCTATCAGTGTCTTCTCTTACCTACATCCCGCTTCTCCTCAGCTCTCTTTAGAATAACAAAGTTTGTTTCTTTGTTCTGTTGTGAAATTTGACCAAACAAAAATTTGTGTTCGCGTCTCCGTTCTCTCACGATCCCACTTATTCCTAACATCCCCCTAAGTGTCACTCCTCCACCCTGTCTATTGTTGTAGCTCCTAATCAATAAATTGAAAACTATATTCGATGAAGTTTGACCTAATAATCATTTGTAGTATCTATTCCTGATTTAGACCTGCTAACCATTAGCTGCATAAATATTTTTCTGTGTTCTACAGTGGTTTTAGTGGGTCTTATGATAACCCTCTCTCCTATCACGTCAACCCCTCTTTTCCTGCCTTCACACCCACCGCGAGATAAATGTAAGCTTGCTTGTGTTCTACGTTATTTTAACCTAACTAAACTTGGTGCTTTTTCTCCGTGCCTTGAGTAGCTATTTTTTGTTGAGTACTACAATTCTCGTCCTATATACTTATTTAGAACATCAAATACCTTACCTTTACATTCGAATAGATCTTTTTTCATCTATTCTGCATTCCTAATAATTAAGATTTTCGTTTTTTGTAAATTCACTTGCAGTATATTTGTAGTATCATATTTATCTAAGTATTTTAGTATTGGTTCGGCGCAGTCAGAATGCTACGGTCAAAGACAACCTCGTCAGCAAATTTGAGACAGTGTATTTTTAGTTAGCCTACTGTATCACCTCTTATATTATTCATTGTTATTATTCTCTAGAAATATACAAAATTTTACCCTGCTTTTAAGTTAACCTTTACTTATCCTTTTTACTGCTTTAAATAAACGTGCTAGCCCCTCGCCTGTAGAAACTTGTTTTTTTGTTTATTTATGAATTCCTTTGCACATTTTGATCATTTTCATACATATCCGTATTCTCTTCAATTAGATCAAAAACGTCTCTCTATTGATCGTAACAAACGCATTATTTAAGTCTACAAACACAGCAGATAATTTATTGCCTGTCTTCTCTGGTATAATATTAATGATGCTATTTAGTACAAAAACACGGTCCCTTGTTGTTACTTTTGCTTTAAAACTAGCATACCTTTCCTCTAATGGTTTACACTCTACGATTTTTTTTTTACTTTTTTAGCAGTCATAGTTGCTGTTATCTCTAATCCTACATATAAAAACGCCACTGTCCTATAGTTGTAAGAACCTCCTACTTCTTCCCTGCCATGCAGATTGGATATATTTTTGCTTTCACCCACCGTTTAATAACATATTTGTTAGTATATACTTCATGAAGTATGTTTGTCAATTCAGTCATCAAAATTATTGGCGGATTTTTGAAGCATTCCCCCACAATTTCGTCTGAACCGTTTCCATTTTTTATTTTTCATAGGATTTTATTTACTGAAATGATTCATATATATTTGTCGAAATTCTTTTATACCTTACTGTTTACTCCCGTAACGTTTTTTCGTTTGCGGTACAATATGTCTTGATAACGTATCTCAACACTTTTTCTGAACTGCTATGTTATGCCTTCTTTCTCATTCCCTTATCTTCGGTTAAAATTTTTAATCGCTTCCAAAAACTTTCTTTATTTAGTTTTTCTGCTACTTTGCTTAATTTTTGTTCGGTTTTTCCGATTTTCTCATGTCTCATACATTTTTTTAATTTTTTTTTCCAGTCTGACATTCAACTATTTTAATCTTTTTAGGTTTTCTTTCACTATTTTTTGAGATAACCTGTAATTTTTTTTTATTTTATATTATTCTTAAATCGTGTTTATGAATCTTGTACATCATTTTTAACTTTTGATCTTTTAATTTTTAGTGTCTCTGCTACCTGTCTAGATATATTAGGTAAGCTGTCTAATTTTTTTGCAATATTTATTTCACCTTAGTGAGTCAATTCCCTTAAATGTTTCTCTTCTAACTTTTCTTCTTTTTTTGTTTCTCATCTTTTCAACTTCCTTTTTATATAGCTATTTTCCTACAACCTTTTGTTTCTGGTCCTTTTTACCTTTTTCGTAAAATATTACCTGGGATTTCAAAGGTATCAGTAGATCATCAGACTTATTTCTAGCTACAACTTTAAAAATTAAGAGCACTATAGCCCTCTATCCTAACCTCCAATACAAAATTGTGACTATTCTCTCCTTTTTACCTGTATAAGTTATCGACCCCTTTGAATCTTCCGTTGTATACTCGTTGTTTTTTACTAATCCTATCTTTAGGCACTATTTTAACAGTCTTCAGCCAAGTTAAAAGAGCATAGAAAAATTTAATAATCCTGTTATTGTAAGCTTCTTACTCAACAGTTTCTGTAAAACTTGGATAAGGTATTAATTGGTGCGCCCACAGTAGACTAAAAAGCAAAAAAAATGCTTGGAATCTCTGCGGTTGATGAACTTTGAACTCAAAAAATTAATTTTGGGGCTATTTTGTGCGTAAGATGATTACCTTTCAGAATCCAAATCTCTTGAAAAGTTATCAATATTATACATATATATATATATATATATATACATATATATATATACATGTATATATATACTAGTGATGCTTCGCCCCCTGCACGCTCCGCGCGCAAACCCCCAGATAACTTTTCATGATAACTCTGGGATTATATAAGATAACCAATCATAGCGTTTTTCCATGTACAAGATAGTTTATTAAAGTTATACTTCTATGTAACTATTACGTAGAAAAGTAAATAAATTATATACAATTGTTTCCCCTTTAAAAATCTCTAAAGTAAGTGAATTTTCAATTACTAAAAAAAACTTTTTCCACCGGATTTAAACTTGCTATTTCGTGCATACGAACCGCGTACCGTGTCGACTTATCTACAAGCTACCTCTGTTAGTAAGCTATACATCAGTTCCTTTTACATTTTAGCTTCTAACTGACTTTTAATAATTGCTATACATTACTATTTGTATAATAATTTTGAATATTTGTTGATTTACATTAATAAACTATCAAACAATAATTTGAAAAAATTTTAAGAATTCTTAAAATAGATTTTAGTTGCAGCTTTTCTATACAATAATAATTTTTTTTTTCATTTTATAAATTTGTTTGTTTTTAAATGTATAAATAATTATTCTCTGAATTTTGACGCTTTTTTTAAAGTTTTTTTTAAAAAAGTTTTACAGATACTATATTTTCTATCATTCGATTATAAATATAAGGTTTCATAGATTAATCATTTGATTTTTATTGCGTCTTATTCTTTCAAAATTTCAACTGAGATCATTACCGAATAAAATTTAACATAATCAGCCACATCCACATATATTGTATGCCGGAAAAGTATAACTTGATACATGAGTGCCCAAATTTTTTTCAAAAATTTTTCCTACATTAATTTTACTTTTTTCTCGATTGACTAATAATACACGATTTTATAGTTTCTTCTGAAATAATTATTATATCCTTACTTTTTTAATAATCCAATTATTAAAAACCATAAATAGTTTTGACTTTAACTATTTGTTTTCCCTTCGGATATTAGGTTGAAGTATATTTAGTTATGTGGTTAAAGCAGCTAGAGTTTCATATTTGTGCTTTTCATTGAAATTATTTTTACTAAGTGGATAAATAATTTATTAATGATCATTATAATCGGGCAAGTTGATTTAGTGATTGAGTTTAAGGTGCGTGGGATCTGATTGATTTAAATTAAGTATTTAGCTTAAGTGTACGTGTCTTCTATCCAGTATCTGTCTTATCTTTTGTATTAGTGTTCGTCACGGTTCTAGTTTTCCGCCATAGTCAATAAAGTTGGTTATTTTTAGATGTAGAAGTAGATCATAGTATTAAAATACATAATTTCTGTTAGACAAATATGGAGTTTACTTGCCCTAAAGTCTAATTGGTTTTCTTCGCTGCCAAAAGCATGTGATATCCAGCTAACGTTGTCTATTGACATCATGATTAAAATAATAATTCCCCTATGGAGTAAGTATATTGGAAATCATAATTTAAAATCCTTAGCCAATTACATTTTAGTTATATTTTGCTAGACTTTAACGAAATCATAGTCTGCACTTGCCTGATTTTCTTTCCACCATGTCCATGATTCGGTTTCTTTGTCCAATTCCTGTAATGAAGTGTGATTATCCTATTTATGCTATGCTGGAACCTATTAGACTACTTTGCTCACAATCTAAATCACTTAATAAATTATTTATAAACAAAAAGTGTGGGCGGGAGAGTGTATTTTGTTTAATGTTTATGTCATAGAGATATAAGAATAGAGTGCGCGACGGCTATGCTAGCCTGTAAGTGGCAGCGTCAGAAGGTTAGAAAGAGAGCGCGTTCTGAGCCACCGTTCTATACACATGTACAATTG